>OX596277.1:3685424-3902924 GCA_951394225.1 Harpalus rufipes
ATAGCTTTTCTTGAAAAATATATTTTTTTGACATTTAACGTTATTACAAATATTGAAAAATATTCTTATATGTACGAATTGATTGCATTTTATATTTCATATTCAATGGATATGAAGTTAAAGTATTATAAAGAAATTAAATTTTATAAATCAGCCAGCTATGCTATAACCATGGAAACAGCTACTATGTTAAGAAAATTTTAACTGACAGATGTCAGTGTCAATGAAAAAAAATGTGGCAGAGATGAGAATGTTGAGATAGATGTTGGGGAAGACACGGAAAGATAGGATAAGGAATGAAAGAATATGGAAAATGGCTCGAGTGATAGCAGTTTCTAGAAAGATACAAGAAAGACGATTACATTGGTTTGAACATGTCAAGAGGAGAGATGAAGAATATATTGATAGAAGAATGAATAACTTGGTAATAGAAAGTAGACGAAACATAGAAGACCAAAGATAAGATGGAACGACATATCGGTAATAATGATCCCATAGGCACTCAATGCTAGCGTGGAGAATGCACCACAGGGGTGACTTTTGTGTCAATTAAAATTCGAAATAATTTTAAGCGTCGGTCGGGATCGAACCCGGATCACCAGATTCACGACCAGACAGTCGTAGATAAAGTATAGTATACAACTCAACATAATGGCTATTATTACCTCGGATGATCCATTATAACGTCGTTGTATAATATAGTATTATTAATTAATAACATTTTCTTACTAAAATTTCCTGGCAGTATATTTCAGAAATGATAACTGTTAATAATTATTGTTGTCGGTATTTATTTCACTTCTTGAAGCAGAACTTTATAATTACAAATAAAACCACGTTAGTGCTCTCAAAAGTATTTTACAATATAAAACAATAAATTATTTATTTTTGACTAGTAGATATCGTAAAATATCACAAGTACAGCAGATACATTTCATTATCATTTAATTGATCTTAATTCATTATCCGACGTATGATTTATTATGTTCCTCATATTCATACACAATAAAATAGAGCAAAACTTGTATTGAAAATTCACGCTAAGCTTGTTTACCGTCAACACCATTATTATTCCACGCCGCGAACATTTTCTGCTCTACAAATATGTTGTTCAGTGTGAGTCGATAGCTAGTGTCTGAAAGTGCATACTTGAGATCTAGTGCATAGGTAAACACTGCACCATATTATACACAATTATCCCGCAGGATGCTAGCGAACGAGCAGAGATTTCAAGCAGGACATAAAAACACTGATTCAACGGATGGAAGTGAATTATGAACTAATAATTTAGAATGACAATTATAGATTTCAAGACAACAAAAGAAAATATATTTAAAAAATCTATTGTGACCAGCACAATATCTACCGTCAATCCTGTGTGTAATGTATAAATTCCATACATAATTTTTCTTGCAAAAGATTCTAAATTTCCAGTAAAATTATTTCATAAAAAACTATTCAAATTGCACTTGACACTGACATCTTCTTCTTTAATTTTTCCCATTCGTTAGGGGTCGCTATTTTTGCGTGTCGTTATCATTTAGTTCCTTTTCTCTCAAGTCTTCCGCTATACAGTCCTTCCATCTTATCTTTGGTCTTCCTCTGTTTCTTCAACATCCTATTACTAAACTATTCATTCTTGTTCCAATATAATTCTTCATTTCTCCTCATGACATGGTCAAACCAATGTAATCGTCTTTCTTGTATCTTTCTAGAGAATTGTTACACTAGTTATTTTATTACCGTATCTTTCCGTGTGTTCCCCAACATCTACATCAACATCCTCATCTCTGATTAATTTACTTTTTATTTATACTGACATCTGTCAATTTGAATTATATGAATATATTAGTAGTTTCCATGTTTAGCATAGCTGACTGATTTATAAAATTTAATTTCTTTAAAATTATTTAACTATATCTATTGAATATGAAGTATAAAATACAATCAAATCGTATAGAGAATAATATATTCTTTAAGTTATAACAACACTAAATGTCAATAAATCATATTTAACTGTTAAATCTTCAAATGAGGCTGTTCCGGTTCACCAATTATAACCAAAATCTAATTAGTTGTTCTTCTGGATGTCAAATTGAGGAATACGAAATAAATATAATTTTTGGAATCGTGGTATTGGAGTTATGCGATCCGAAACTTTCGTCACACATACACAGACACACAGACACATATACATACATACAGACCAAAGACAATATCTTCCTTACCCAAAGGTGACGGAAGGTAAAAATTATACTTGGCACGTTTCACAAGATTTCAATCTCTGAATCAATCTGTCGATCATTTATCAGAGACTCAACTAAAACCATAGATGCGTTTCGCTCTTATTGTAGCTCATCAGTGTAGTGAACTGAAGCCTTCAGGAGGCATTGACTAGGTTAAGTGGACGGATGATAAACCATCCATAGATAATATGACTGCAGAGGTTACTAATAGGGTACCTCTATATACAGGGTATGGCCATGGGCCAAGATCGCCGCCATGAGTTTTTTACTGTAATATATATTTTTATAATAATAAACTAACCGTAGTATCTTATGTACCCTAATAAAAACTAAGCAAACGACACTACTGAATGGGCGAAGCAAAATTCTGAATTCATACAATTCGTAGATAACCTTGATAACCCTATAGTTGATATCTATCTTGCTTACTTATGTAAAGGTAACGTAAGGTAAAACTCATACGTGACACCTTTCAAAAATATACATTGCAGTACTTTACTATAAATGTGGCCTAAAACAAACTGTCCCTGCTTTCGATTGTTTATACTGTAAATCACATCTTATAATGAAGTTAGGTATTGTTTGATTATGTTTAAGGACGGAGTGTGTGGGCAGAGCAACGATCACAAAAACCTTTCTTCAGTTCTAGTCCACTGGCTGGACTCCGCATTCCGCTAAACTTGATAAATGGTTTTTTCCTTCTTTAGATAAGAGGATTGAGTTGGACCAAACTTTGTTTTAGATTAGAGAGAATTGAAATGCTGTGATCCTACATTATTAAACTTGAATTACATTATATTTTTTGCTCGTTGTTTAATAACTAAATCCATAATTTAATTTTTTTGAGATTTGGTTAATCGTACTGAATCCTTGAAATTACATTGCTTTTTGTGTGATTTTGTTTTTCCTAAACTAACATTAAAATAATATTTGCAAAAATATAGCCTTTCTGATAGAAAGAAATCTACATCTAATGATGGAAAAAGGTTTTATAAAGCGTTAGATGAACAAAACTAAAATTTGTTTATACATACTGGGTGTTAAAGAAAGGGTAAAAAAAATTAATCAACATAGGTTCAATGAACAAGAGTTTCCGTGATATGCTACCTCGAAAACTATAACAGACTTCGATGTGCTTTTTTTTTTAATCAAATAATTGTACTAAGTTAAATGTTGTAGGGACCTGTGTGGAAGCATACATCAACTAGACAGTGTATGCACTGACTAAGTTGATACTTTAACTGTAACATATACAAAATCAGATACTTGTCGGATTACAATTTTTTTACGTTCAGTTTGCGTCATTACCAATCAGAGAGTAGAAATCAGTATATCTAAATCTAGGATTCATTCATAATATCTTAACCGAAATAAACTATACTAAATGTTGAATTAAATTCGTAAGAACTTAATAATTTCCTAAATGAAAATTTATATTAATGTCGCCAACTACATAAAAAGAACCCCTTTCGCCTCGTGCCGTTTTTGCAGATAGACAAAACATTTCTGTGTTAATTATATCTGCAATACTTTAAATAATTAAGACCGTATTTATGTACGCTTAATTATGCAACCTATATTTGATGTTCAGTTCCACACATTAATTTTCTGGAATTGCAAACAAATAAATCTTAACGCAATAAAACGAATTTGGCTGAGTTCACATAACCAATACTGAACACTCAGCAGAAAATATAAATTTGATCGCAAATATCACTGTTTTCCAACTTACACAGCGTATCTTATTTATCAACAAAATTTTGTTGAAGTTGATTTTTAAATTGTAAAAAATTTGCAGAAGCTGCATTTCATCACGGTCTTTGTTAGCGAACTGCATTCTCGGCCAAAAATATTCTGCGACTATTGGTACAGTATTTTTTTTAAAGATATCCGATCAAGGTACGAATTGTATGAATTAAGATTTTAACTCCGCCAATTTTCTTAAATTCAGTGTTGTTTACTTAGTTTTTATGAGGGTACATAAGATACTACTGTTATTTTATTATTATAAAAATCTGTTGTGGCCAGCACAATACCTCTCGCCACTTCCGTTTTTGGTTACATAAGTATAGGACGCGAGCAGTCATGTGATATTTTTGGCCTTGAAAAGCAGATATGGGGGCACGTAGTTAATTTGTTACCAGGAGTGTGGAAAATAAACCCCATGGAATTGGAAAATCACTAAATTTAGAATGAAAAATTATCATATTTTACATCTATGTACATAATTACTAGCTATCATTCTAACGCAGGCCCACATATCTTCTTGTCAAGGCCAACAACGTCACATGACAGCTCGCGCCCTATAAATTTCTCATGTCTTTATGTTTGGATTATTATTATAATTTTAAATTTATTTTTTGAGGAAGTTTTCTCCTACACTTCTAAATGTTCGAATTTCTTCCAATTTCTTGACGGGATTTCTAATGGGTATATGTATATAGCTATAATTTTAAATATTTAATTGTTGTTATTGTCATACAACAATAGTAAACTTACCCATATCACAATAAAATTCTTTAATAATGTCAGTTAAACTTCTTCATTTCAGAAAAAAATTATAACGTATTGTTGTGCTAAATTTCACCATCGCCGCATTGATACGATTTGTAGTTACTCCAATGGTCTAATTGAGTTCAATGTTAGTTCTTTGGACTGCCGTAGAAAAATTCAATCATGTTTATATCTATATAAACTTGTAAATAGTTTAATTGATGATGCTCACTCGCTAGCTTGCTTAAATTTTAGCGTACTTCGCCTAAACTCTCGGCGCAAGTTCACCTTCACATACTGCACCCCTAGAACTAACAATTAGACAGTTGTGTGCTACATTCAATACTTTGTCCATATACAATAACAATCTTGACATTTTCAATGACGCTCAGTCCGCGTTTGGAAAGAAACTTATGAACTATTTCTTGTCCGATCTTTCGCACTTGCATTAAGGTAGTTGTCACTCGACTGTACCTATTCAAAAATTTGTTCTATGTTCAAAATAAAAATTAAGCTAATGCAGTTTATATTTGCAATAACTTTTATTTTTTAATATTATATTATATACACAGATTGCATCAAAATAGTTAAAAGCTAATATCAAATACTGTAACAGATGAATTTTCTTTATTTTTCCGTAGAAAAGTTTTTTTTTTAACTGTACCACTCGCACTAACACATACACAAGTGTCGTATTTCAAGGTTGAAGAATAACTGTGGCAACGTCACCCCTAGACATTTATTGGTACATTTTGAGATATAATACTAATTCCAAACTACAAATGGAAACTGCAAAGCAAATTAATATATTTCTTTCTTAAAATTACAAAAGTAGTATTATACTGTTTAAAGTTTTCATGCTTTTCACGTAAAATACCAATTTAAAAAATATTCCTTCGAATGTACGTCTGAATTCCTTTAACCAAAGATCATCTCTCATTCGCTAATGACAAACGGGCGTTGTTAACTTAACTGATACTCCATCCGAAACGCTTGTACATGGTTGTCAAGTATAATTCTACCTATTTATCGTATCTTCAGATTATAATTTTCTAGAGACAATAAAATTAAATCTGGATGGTAAGTGATTTTAAATTTTTTACATAAAATCCGTTAATTAGTTTTCTATAACATACTAGTTTTTCGATTAAATGTCTGTATGAATATAAAAGTTATAATTTAAAATGTGTTTATTTTGCCATTTCCTATTCTTCACGTGTTAAAAAGGCCAAATTTAATTGCTAATATCTCAGGTACCGCGTGGTCAATTGTTTTAAAACTTGGAGAGCAGGTAGACTATACTTCAGTTGAGATGTACTTAATTTCAATTAATTCTGGGTAAAATGGTTTCACGATATAACTACCTTAAGGTAGTTGTCACTCGAGTGTACCTATTCAAAAACTTGTTTTATGTTCAAAATAAAAATTAAGCTAATACAGTTTATATTTGCAATAACTTATATTTTTTAACATTATATTATATAAACAGATTGCATCAAAATAGTTAAAAGCCAATATCAACGGCTGCAAACACATGAATTTTCTTTATTTTTCCGTGGAAAAGTTTTTTTTTAACTGTACCACTCGCACTAACACATACACAAGTGTCGTATTTCAATGTTGAAGAATAACTGTGGCATCGTCGTATCTAGACATTTATTGGTACATTCGGGTATAAAAGTAATAAGATATTTTAAGATATAATACTAATTCTAAACTACAAATGGAAACTGCAAAACAAATTAATATATTTCTTTCTTAAAATTACAAAAGTAGTATTATACTGTTTAAAGTTTTCATGCTTTTCACGTAAAATACCAATTTCAAAAATATTTCTTTCGAATGTACGTCTGAAATTCCTTTAGCCTAAGATCACCTCTTATTCGCTAATACCAAGCGGGTGTTAACTTAACTGATACTTCGTCTGAAACACATGTACATGGTTGTCAAGTATAATTCTACCTATTTATCGTATCTTCAGATTAAAATTTTCTAGAGGCAATAAAATTAAATCTGGGTGGTAAATAATTTTATAATTTTTACATAAAATCCGTTAATTAGTTTACTATAACATACTAGTTTTTCGATTAAATGTCATAGTGGATATAAAAGTTATAATTTAAAATGTTGTGTTTATTTTGCCATTTCCTATTCTTCATGTGTTAAAAAGGCCAAATTTAATTGCAAATATCTCAGGTACCGCGTGGTGAATTGTTTTAAAACTTGGAGAGCAGGTAGATTATACTTCAATTGAGATGTACTTAAAATTTCAATTAATTCTGTTGAAAATGATTTCACGATATAACTACCTTAAGTTATTCTTAATATTATCACAAATGTATTATTCTTGTTTTTGTTAATAATCCTCTGTAATTGAGAACTTTTGTTCCTGTTGAGTGATTAATTATAAATAAATAAATTACGTAATAACCTAATTCTTATCAAGGAATAGTTTTTTAAAAGGTTTTATTGGTTGATTACCCCTGATTTAAAACCAAATTTATCCTCCTCCAAAATAAACCTATTATTTTCCAATTCCCAGTCCCCAATCCGTCAATCCAATCAATCCCGATAATCTCATTTCGTTCGTCCTACCCTATCCTGTATCTATAAACAGCACGTACCTTTCTTGACGTGGAGTGTTGAAGGCTTGTCGCTGGCCAGGATGTCGCTGTGTAGGTCCTGCGACAGCTGCGTGGCCTCTTCGTCCTCGTCTTGGTGCTCTTCGTCGCCCGTGGGGCCCGTGATGGAGAGTTTGTGACACACTTCGAATGCTTGGCCTACTGTTCGAACCACGCGCATTGCTTGACTCTAGAAAGAAAAAAAAAACAATTATTTATTATTATAATTTTGTAAATGTAAGATATAGTGAAAAATGTTTCTATTGTTTGCCCTAATATATAAATTTTTGTTGTCAAATTTGTAGCTCTTGAAGGGAGAAAATAAAATAAAAATATCTCACTGACTCTTTTTAATTCAGCAGTCTCGCGGATTCAAAACATGAATTCAGCGTGAAATTGTCTTTTTACCTCTCGCTAAGAAAATAGAGGTATTGGATTCATGCTAAAAATCGCATATCCAGATTTTATTCATTAAGCACGTTTTAAGGTCCCTACAATCCGATTTTAATATTTTTACGATGATGTCTGCGTGTGTGTGTATGGATATATGTGTGTGTCTGTGTGTGTGTGTGTGTGTTGTGTGGGGGGGGGGGATATTGGCAGGACGATTTCTCAAAAACTATAATACTTGATATTTGTATTATATCTACGTATTTCTCAATCGGACATTACTGAGAAGAGCTGAAAAAGTTTTGGTAATAAATTGGACAACCGGTGGTAGCAGATTCTTTAAAACAATTGTCTAAATATTATTAATGAAATTTTTGCTAGTATTAAAAAACAATAAATTCTCTATCTAATACATATAAATATTTTATTATATCTTTTATAGATTTAGAGATAAAGAAATATAAGATATATAATAATCTGTTGTAATAAATCTCACAGCCCAAATAATGTCATGGAAACCATATGAAAAATTAAAATATTTGTAACTGACAGACAAATGTCAGTGTCAAAAACATTACTGAAGATTTTTTCTGGGAAGTACATACATTATATTATTTCTTATTGTATTAATAGTTAAATATTTAAAATTATAGGTATATTTACATTTAGAAAAATTAGAAGAGTAGGACAAAATTTCTTCATAGAATGAATTTAAAGTTAAAAAATCTAAATACAAAGTATAGATATAAGTAGATTTTTTGCTGTAGAGTGTAGGTATACAAGAAATGTTAAATACAATAGGGCGCGAGCAGTCATGTAACTTTGTTGGCCTTGACAAGCAGATATGGGAGCTCGTGTCAGAATGATAGCTAGTAATTATGTACATAGATGTCAAATATCATAATTTTTAATTCTAAATGTAGTGATTTTCCAAATCCATGTGGTTTACTTTTCTCGGCAAGTAAATTCCACACTCTTGGTGACAAATTAATTACGGGAATTTCGAAAATCTTGAAAATTTTAATGAAAAATAAAATTAGAATTACGTTTTAACGTCTATACGGTTTTGTGAATATGTCACCTTTACATTATATAGAAATTTGAAAATATATTTATATTGCAGGTATATCTTTAAAATTGACAAGCGTTCTAATATTAAGCTTCGAGACCAATGCGGCAACACTTGCAATAAAACATTAAATTACAGATACTTTAAAACTTTTGATTAAAATTGTTGTTCAATTATTTGAAGAATAAACTAGTTCAATCGTACTATTGGACAATTAATTAGAAGTTAGTTTAATTGAAACTACTATAATTATACTCTATTAAATCTAAACAAAACCACAGTATGGAAGCTCTGTATCCCCAACTATCTAAATTAACGTCTATTGTTCAAATACTTTACTTCCGTTACACCATTTGAGTTTGCAGAAACAAAGCCAATTTATCAGATTTACAAATGTTATCATATCACCAATTTAAGCAAAAATAATGTTATTTCAAATAATCAAAAAATACTTTCATTCAGTAAAAATCAGTTCGTAAACGCTAATATTAGTGAGTTTGTAAGTTGTTTCGTGTCATCGTCTCCATGTCACTTTTTGTCAGATAATTTGACGTGTTTTTCTGGACGCGCCAGAAGATGAAACGAGGATACGTTATTGCTTGGGAAGTTTCGGTCATAGCGTCATAGGTCTAGCGCTCTGTCACAGTTTGACGTAAATTGGATTACGTCGTGTTCAATCATTTTTCCGACGTCGACAGCAATACAATTTCTTTCATTTTTCTGTAATTTGAAGGTACGGTTGATGTTTTTATCTCTGGATAGCTAACGCGTTGGCTTTAACTCCCTACCCTGTCAGATTTGTGATGAGGATTATTTCTTAATCTTATGAGACATTTATTTGTCTCATTCAATTAGTTGGATACAATTTCTGTTACTTTTTAAGAAACAACTTGAGACCCCCACCCCATCCTTAAAGGCCAATGCAAAGTATATGTTTTCGCGATTGTCCAGAAAACGAGCTGTTTCTGATTATGTTTTAGACCGAAAAATCTTTCCTTACGTGGATATTTCCATGGCGATCAGTTATTAATTTATTTCTAATTTCCTTACATTAAAAAATAAAAATACATAGCTATAAATTTTTAGTTATTTTTTTTCAAGACCACGAAATAATTTTTGTACCCAACATGACCTGAAAGAGTCTAAACTGGGCTCCCAAGCTCCCAAAGCTCGCCTAAGGCTCGTTCAGGAATATGCATGCTCACTCAGTAAAGTATCATTTCCATGTCTTGTTACATAAATAACTATTTCTATTTCTATTGGTAACCGGCACAGCCGAACATAGGACTTTAACATGTAATATAAAATTTTCCTAATTTCCTGCTTCCCTAATTATACTAGATATTAATCAATAAGCAAAATATGCCTTGTATGGGCACAAATTACGTATAAGAATGTCAAAAATCACATAAAAACAGCAATAGCCATGAAATTGAGACAAAATAAATAACAAATATCTAACGGTTTATCTGTCATGTTAGGGTAATTTATTTTTATTAGTTATTATTTTTAATATCTGTTCCGGTTAACAATTATCTATTAATTTAAATTAATATTTATTCACTTGAAAAGAAAATACAAATAATATAACAATAATAATAATAAATGTTAGAAGCCAAGGAAGATATTGTCTTCGGTAAAAAAATTCTATGATGAGTTTTTAGTGAATAAGCATGTTTTAGGGACCCTATAATACGATTTTACCATTTTTACGATGATGTCCCTGTTGTGTGTGTGTGTGTGTGTGTGTGTGTGTGTGTGTGTGTGTGTGTGTGAGTGTGTGTGTGTCTGTATGTGTGGCTGTGTATGTGTGACGAAAGTTTCGAATCGTATAACTTCAATACCACAATTCAAAGAAATTATAATTTTTCGTATTCCTCAAGTTTACATCCAGAAGAACAAGTAATTAGATTTTGGTTATAATTGGTCAACCGGAAGTAGCCTCATTTCAAGATTTTAACAGTTAAATATAATTTATTGACATTTAACGTTGTTATAACTTAAAGAATATATTATTCTCTATACGATTTGATCGTATTTTGTACTTCATATTCAATAGATATAAAGTTAAAGAATTATAAAGATATTAAATTTCATAAATTAGCCAGCTATGCTAACCATGGAAACTGCTAATATATTCAGATAATTCAAATTGACAGATGTCAGTACCAATGAAAAGTAAATGAATGTGGCAGAGATGAGGATGTTGGGGAAGACACGGAAAGGAATGAAGAATAAGGGAAATAACTCTAGTGTTACAAGTTTCTAGAAAGATACGAGAGACAATTACATTGATTTGAACATGTCATGAGGAGAGATAAAGAATATATTGGAAGAAGAATGAATAGCTTAGTACTAGAAAATTGAAAAAATAGAGGAAGACCAAAGATAAGATGAAGGACTGTATTGGGAAGACTTGAGAGAAAAGGAACTGAAGGAGAACGGGACGCAAAACAGAAATGAGTGGAAGCAGAAAATAAAAAATAGCCACCCATAACGAATAGGAAAACTAGAAAAGAAGAAGATGTCGATGGTAGCCCCCCCCCCCCTTACCATAAGTCTTGGATACGCCACTGAACTAGCAATGGATTATTAGACTTTAATACGTGTTAGTTTTTTGGACCATACTTCATATACACACTTCATCAAACCAAAACAGACTATATTAATAAGTAATGAATCACCTAATTCACTAGTAATGGGTTCAATGAAACTGACAATTTGCTGATACAAACCAATTGCGTTTACCAGACAGACACATTCAATTACAGCAATCAAACTCTGCAATATCCTTAATCAATAACTGTTTTAACACTCACTCATTTGTCTTATTCCATGTTTACAGTAATTAAAGATGGGAGTTGTTGTTGATTAATCAAATCATCGGCAATTGTTTTGAGAAATGAGAAACAATTGCCGCAAAATAAACAGACAATGAATTGAATTGAGGAGTTAGATACAACTGGAAAATGGACAAAAGCAATGAAAAGCATTTCTCATTCCTTTATTGAATTGAGTTTCATTTAATTATAATAATATTTCTTTGGATGTTTTCTTAACAATGCTAACAGTTAATTAAAGATTAAATGTTTATTTTTGTTTAGCACACCCAGAAATTCGTAATATGTGTAAGAAAATTTGCAATCTTCTGAGGATAAACATGGACCCTAATCCGTTAGCAGACATACAACCCCAAACAATAATGTTTACACCCTACAGTTTCATCGTGGCAGACAAATTATTTGTATCTATCTCGGTATTTGACTTTCTTTAAACTATAAGGTCTACTATCTGATTCAAATAATTTTATTTAAAGAATATAACTCCATTCCAAAAATGTTGATAAAAATAACGATGTAAAAGTTATTGTTTGGGGTTGTATGTCATTGGACGGGTTAGGAAATTGATATTTTATTAATGAAACTATGAATAAATATAATTATTTATCAATAGTAAAAGAAAACTTGCAATCTTCTGCGAATAAACTAGAACTGGGAAGGGATTATACATTTATTCCAGCAAGATAATGACCTCAAACTTACAGCACTTATTGATAATGGCAGTTCTACAACATACTGAAACAACTTAAGGTAGTTGTATCGTGAAACCATTTTACCCAGAATTAATTGAAATTTTAAGTACATCTCAAGTATAATCTACCTGCCCTCCAAGTTTTAAAACAATTGACCACGCGGTACCTTAGATATTTGCAATTAGATTTGGTCTTTTTAACTCGCGAAGAATAGGAAATGGCAGAATAAACTCAACATTTTAAATTATAACTCTTATATCCATTCCGACATTTAATCGAAAAACTAGTATGTTATAGAAAACTAATTAACGGATTTTATGTAAAAATTTGAAAATTATTTTCCATCCAGATTTAATTTTATTGCCTCTAGAAAATTATAATCTGAAGATACGATAAATAGGTAGAATTATACTTGACACCCATGTACAAGCGTTTCAGAAGCAGTAAAACAACAATAAGTATATAAATTCACTTACAAATACAGATGACAGCTAACACAATCCCGAGGCAAATTGTCAATCACTTAAAATGTCTGAAAACACTCCAACTTTTTTGATTCACTAAACAAATTATATATCAATATAATCACGAAAGTCTTATAAATCGATTGATGTATAATTTATTGTAAATACCGATAAATATACCACGAATTTTTTTAAAACATTGTTCAAAAATATACATTTACCTTAACACGAGTACGCGAAACAAACAACTGAATCTGCAATGAATAACTAATACGGACCATGTTGAAACTGGTATCGCAACCAACTGTCTATTAAAATAAACATGTGAAATGAAATAAATGATATATGTAAATAAATATTTCTGCGAAATTTGACAATCCGTATTATTATTGTTCATTATAAATGTCTCTAATTTGGAATATAAACACTAAAGCCCTTCAAAACTTTACTGATCCAATTACATTGGTTATTATTCCAATAAGTATTTTTTTTTATGACACGACTTTGGTTCGATGGATAGTACCACGGGGGACCACCAAGATAAAATGGAAGAATTGTATTGCGGAAGACTTGAGAGAAAAGGAACTGAATGAGAACGACACGCAAAACAGAAATGAGTGGAAGAAGAAAAAAAGCGTCCCCTAACGAATGGGAAATGCTAAAGACGAAGACGATGCCAGTGTTAAGTGCAATTTACATAGTATGTTTATAAAATAATTTTACTGGAAATTTAGAATCTTTTGCAAGAAAATTTATGTATGGAATTTGTACATAATACACAGGATTGACGGAAGGTAATAGTCGACCACATCAGATTTTTTCTAAAGCAAATATATAAAAAAAATCTGTTGTGGGCAGCACAATACCTCTCGCCATTTTCATTTTATGTTCCGTAGGGCGCGAACAATTGCGTGACTTTGTTAGGCTTGGCAAGCAGATATGGGGACCCATTTCAAAATGACAGCTAATTATAATGTACATACGTGTCAAGTATCATAAGTTTTCATTCAAAACATTATGATTTTCCAAATCCATGTGGAATATTTTCCTCGACAAGTATGTTCCATAATATTGATGACAAATAAACATCAGAATATTTTGAAATTTTGAATGAAAAATTATGACATATCACAATTGTGACATCTATGTAAATAACTAATAGCTGTCCTCATTTGCTTGTCAAGGCCAACAAAATCACATGACTGCTCGCGCCCTATAAGTAACGAATTTAACATTTCTTGTACACGCAAATAATTGAAATTGTATCTCTTCTTTCGTACTATGAGATATTTTGTCCTTCTATTGTAATATGTTCAAAATTCTTCAAATTCATTGACAGTATTAGCATTATTTCTTAAGAATACATGTAATATTAACATACCTATAATTTAAATACATATTTAATTAATAATACTATACAGGGTGATCACGCGAGAATGAACCAGCAATTATCTTCGTTATTAAGCGAGATAGCGATTATCTTCAAATAAACAAATTTACTATAGACAATATGGGCAATAAGATGTCGTATCAAGAAACGTTCTATTACTTCCGGTTCCGGAGTATGTGACACCAACTTTGAAATTTCAAATGGAACATTATATATTTTTTTATATTTTTGAAAAGTACATAAAATTTGCTTTACAATGATAGTAAATAAGTAGGACGTTGTATAATTAAAAAGTAAAATGGCGGACGTTTGAAATATCTTACAAAATAAGCCAAAAAAGTGTGGAATTTTGTTTTATTGGATTTGTTTCCTAGGTTACGTAATATAAATGAATTTATCTGAAAAAATATCATCATCTATGACAAAAAACAATAAAATCTCACCCACTTGATTTTTTTTTCATTCAATATGTTAATATTTCAAACGTCCGCCATTTTATTTTTTAATAATACAATGTACTACTAATTTACCACCATTGTAAAGCAAATTTTGTGTGCTTTTCAAAAATATAAAAAAATATAGTATGTTCCATTTGAAATCTCAAAGTTGGTATCACATACTCCGGAACCGGAAGTAACAGAACGCTTCTTGAGACGACATCTTATTGTCGATATTGTCTATAGTAAATTTGTTTATTTGAAGATAATCGCTATCTTGCTTAATAACGGAGATAATTGCTGGTTCATTCTCGCGTGATCACCCTGTATATTAAATATACTCATACCTCCCAGAAAAATCTGATTTTTGACACTGACATTTTGCATTTATCTGTCAGTTACAAACATTTTCAACTGTTTTCTGGACAACGGAATTTATTACAACAGATATCTCCAAACCTATATGAAATATAATAAAAAAATGTGTCAGATTGAAAATTTTTTTTAATATTACCAAGAAAAAATTTCAAAAAATAATATTTAGAAGATTTTTTTCAAGAATCTGCTACTTCCGGTTGTCCAGTTGTTACCAAAACCTTTTCAGCTCTTCCCAGCAATATTGGGAAATACATAATTAAACAAATATTAAGTCTTATAGTTTTTCCAACGTCCCACACACATACACATACACATACATCCACATATAAACTCAGACATCACCAAAAAATCTTAAAATCGGATTGTAGGGACC
This sequence comes from Harpalus rufipes, assembly GCA_951394225.1. Lineage (NCBI taxonomy): Eukaryota > Metazoa > Arthropoda > Insecta > Coleoptera > Carabidae > Harpalus > Harpalus rufipes. Next base: position 3,700,818 of record OX596277.1, read on the forward strand.
TTAAAACGTGCCTATTTTTTAAAATCTGGATATACGATTTTTAGCATGAATCCAATACCTCTCTAAGCGAGAGGTAAAAATTATACAGTCGCTGTATTTTTGTTGCACCTTACATCTGTATACAAATTCATAAGTACTTGTGAAATTTAGTACGATACATTTGAATTACTTATTTAACTTCTTTAACGTTTTATGAATGTGTATTTTTCATTAGTTCCTATACGGCGCTATATTTATTTTCGGTACTATATGGTAAATAAGAGAGAAACGTAAGTTGTGGAATTGAGAAAACTAACTGGATGTGACCCAGTCTAGCATGAACTTATTCTAGATGAAAGATGCAAAAAGAAATTTCCGCATTTATTTTGACATCTTTAGAATTTACTTTCCTCGCTTCTTACACATCTATATGTACCTAAAAATTGAAAAGAATTTTTATAGTTTCGTACGTATTTTCTTAGAATTTATGTAATACTGAAAAGTTGTTGTTTCCAACGCCATCTTTCTAAAATCCTTGATTTGTAAACATGTTTATATCGCATTAAAATCATTATTCAGCCTCTTATTATTTGTCGTTGTGGCTATCGGCCAAAAATCGTTAGCAATGGAGAAGCACTCCATCATTAATTTCAGGCAATTAGAGTTTCAGTTTTTACTAGATTAGCCAGCAATTAGCCTCGTGGTAATAAACTAACACGTCATCCAGCATTCATAACCAATTATTCTCCCGCAGTATTGAAAATTCTTCGTAAACCTTTTTGCGTCACCGTTTCTCAATTTGTGTATTTTTAGACAAAGACTAAAGCCAACAAAGTTTCTTGCGCTATAACAATCAGCCATGCTCTCAATAAAATACGTTTTCTGAATTATTCAGACGCATACAGAGACAAAATTTACGATGTGTTTAGTTTTAGAACTACTTAAATTTTCCATTTTGTTAATTTTATTATCGGAGCAACTAGATTCAAAGACTGGAGTAGAAGTTATTTATATTTTACTACTTAAGACATAATTATATAATTTTTATTTATATTTTGAGTTTTAGTGTAAGTAGAGTATGACGCTTGTTATTTGAAATACGAGTACATGAAATAAACTTAAACAGTAGACTTTGTTTAATGAAACATTATTTAATTTGTAAAAACACTTAAGAGTAAATTTACTATGTTGAGTGAGTCACAAAATTATTCTTACAATTTATTTTTTTTCAGTAAAATGTAAAAATAAATCTATTGTGGCCATCACAATACCTCTCGCGCCCTTTTTATTGTGATTTAACATTTCTTGTACACACAAAAAAATCTAATTACACCTAATCTTTATATTTACGTTTTTTTTATAATTTTCAATTCATTCTATGAGCAAGTTTTCTTCATTTCTTTCAAATGTTCCAGGTTTTTCCAATTCATTAACGGGATTGGTGGTATTTCTGAAGGGTTCATGTAATATACCTATAATTATAAATATATAATTAATAATACAATAAGAAATATTAAATATCGTTCCCAGAAAAAGCCTGCAGTACTATCTGAATTTTTGACATTGACATTTGTGATTTGTAATTTCTCAAGTAGTTACCATGGAGATGTTTGGGCTGTGAGTAGGCTGTGAGATTTACTACAACAGATTATTTTATAGATTATATATCTATATCTTTAAATCTGTACAAGATATAATAAAAAAAATTAAATGTGTAGGTTAGAAAATTGTGTTTTTACCTCTCGCTAAGAGAGGTATTGGATTCATGCTAAAAATCGCATATCCAGATTTTATTGAATAAGCACGTTTTAAGGTCCCTACAATCCGATTTTAACATTTTTACGATGATGTCTGTGTGTGTGTGTGTGTGTGTGTGTGTGTGTGGATGTATGTGTGTATGTATGTAGGATGTTGGAAGGACGGTTACTCAAAAACTATAAGACTTAAAATTTGTTTAACAACGTATTTCCCAATCGGACATTCATGGGAAGATCTGAAAAGGTTTTGGTAATAATTGGACAACCGGAAGTAGAAGATTCTTGAAAAAAAATCTTCTAAATAATATTTTTTGAAAATTTTTCGTGGTAATATTAAAGAAAATTAAATTCTCTATCTGATACATTTAAATATTTTATTATATATTCCATAGATTTAGAGATAAAAGAAGTATAATATATAAAATAATCTATTGTAATAAATTTGACAGCCGAAAGAATGCCATGAAAAATAGTTGATAATTTAAATTATTTGTAACTGACAGATAAATGTCAGTGTCAGAAATAATGAGTAATGAATTAAAAATGTACTTGGAGAATCCCTTAGTTCTTGATCTGTGACTATTATGGAGATGACAAGTCTAGGTTGAAGGACTTAAATTTGTTTCAAACATTATGGGACAATGTACACCAGTACTGTAGACTAGAGTAACTTTGAATTGCGAAAAAGCTATCAAATTCTTCTCAAGTAAGTTGTAAATATTGACAAAATCGGAGTGCAATCTATCCGTCACTTTATTAAAGGGAATTAAGGTTATTTAGATATAACAAGTATGAAAAAATAAAACGTAAAAGAAGATATATAAGAATAGATGCACAATCCAGATATATACATTTTAGACCGCCCAAAATTAATGTTTTTACTAGAAGAATATGAAGAGAAAGTAAACAAAGTTGTTCGAATTGAAAATTGCTGTTACCAGCCTAATATTTATATATGGTAAACTCTACTTTGTAATTTATTGTAACATAATTTATGGTAAAATATCTTCATGTTGAGACATGCTATTATTGAATAATAAAGAAGTTTATACGTCATAGATTTATAAAATAAATAAATAAATATTTCATCACGGCATATTACCCATTGCTGGGTGTGCCAATCTGCTTATAGATTTATATGAATATATTATTTGTATTTATAAAAATAATCTTTGCTTTATGCATACAGCCAGGTAAAATATACGGCGAGAGGTTATGTGCTGGCCACATCAGATTTTTTAATATTTGTAATAACATAAATGTTCAAAAAATAATATTTAGAAGATTTTGGTTAAAATACTACTACTTCCGGTTATCCAATTGATACTTGAAACCTATGTATATTATTACTAGCTGTCATTCTGACACAGGCCCCCATATCTGCTTCCCAAGGCCAACAAAGTCATATAACTGCTCGCGACCTTTACAACATAAAATGAAAATGGCGAGAGATATTGTGCTGAACCACATCAGATTTTTTAATATATGTAGAGATAGAAAAAGATGACTGTTAAATTGAAAAGCTCTATTATTAAGATCTATTTCAAATAGAACTTCCAGTCGACTACATAAGGAAGCCCGTTAATTCATTTTAATTTTTGATAGAATAAAGATTAAATTTCCTTTCAAGTATACCGGAAACCCTTAAAGTACAGAATCATATCTTCTCGAGATAACAATGATAATGAAATAATAATCCATCTTTTGTGAGATCTATATCAAAAAGATATAGAATCGTCTAATTACATTAATACCATATTAGTTCTCGTTTCGTTCTGTTATGATATAAGCCGCATTTCACTGCATTCTAATATCTTCGTAAGCTGTGTTTGATGGTCTGTACAAGGAGAAATGTTTGTTTTCCTGTCTCGTGATGTAAATTCAGGGATTAGTATTCCTGAGTCGCTCGAACCGATATAAATCAGAGGGTTTGAATTTTGTGTTAAACTTCTCACAACATCGACACTAAAAAGAAAACTTGAAAACTTCGGCAATCATTTCTTTGAACGTGATGCCAAATGAAAAAGGGAAATGTTTGATTTTTGATTGCAGTTTGGAATTTTATACAAAATCTTTTTTTCATAACTCCCTAAAGACAAAAAAATAATAAGAATAAGTATAATGTTTTACCCATGGAAAGGAAAGCCTGTTTTACATTGTACCTTTTCTGCTTTTAGTAGAAAATAGTACATTTTATTTACAAGTGCGGCTATAGTATATTGGTTTACCACATGGTTTTCTTTATTCTGCATATGAATGATTTAAGTAAAGTCCTATTATGTAGGCGGAAGGCATTACTATGGTTATTTATAATTCTAACATAGATGCTTTAATTAATAAATGTTAGTCTTTTATATGTCGGTGCCATGAAAATAAATATTTATATAAGGGTGTATCAAGATAATACAACAGTGCCATTTATTCGTGAATATGAAAAGTTACACAAAAAAGTGATAAAGATATTTTGTAAAGCATAGAGGGGGACACATTTTGGCATAACTATTATTATTTTAGAGCCACTGGTACTCAACATATGGATCAATGTTATATATTTTAAATGGCAATATATATTTTTATTAACGCATTAATTGCGAAAAAGTTGATAAAAATCAATTCAAAGTTAGTATTTTAATTTTTAAGTAGGCTAGGCAAACATTCAACTATTAAAATAAAATTATATGTGATTTTTGTGTCATTATTACGTATTATATTATTTTTTTCGAAATCAGTATTTGTTGAATCTGCTACCATTATTAAATTAATTATTACAAAGATAACGAAAATTACCTTAATTATAACAATGGATAACAATGAAATACAAAAATGACTAATTTTCTTTTGTTTTAATGATTAAATGTTTGTAAAACCTACCTAAAAAATTTAAAGTGAAATGAAATACTAACTGAAGCGTATGATATTATTATATTGTAGAATTCAGAAGAAAAATCTCGATTTAATGAGTTAATAAAAAATATATAATGCCATTTAAAAAAAATGTAAATTTGATCCATAAGTTGAGTACCAATGACTTTAGAATAATAATGGTTATGTCAAAATGTGTGCCCCTCTTCGCCTTACAAAATATTATCATCACTTTTTTGTGTAATTTTTCAAATACATGAATAAAAACACTGTTCCATTATCTTGAAATACACTGTACATTTAATTAATAATACAATAAGAAATATTAAATGTACCTACTTCGCAGAAAAAGCTTTCAGTAATGTCAATAGTTAAACATGTCTCAAATTTTATAGTATTTGAAAAACAGTACTTCCAGCATCCATAAACTCACATCCACACAAACATACATCCACACCATCCACCCATACACACGAACACACACACACACACACACACACACACACAAACACGAACATCATCGTAAAAATGATAAAATTGGATTGTAGGGACCTTAAAACATTCACTAGAATCTGGATTTGCGATTTTTAGCATGAATCCAATAACTCTCTTAGCGAGAGGTAAAAATTAATTTTATTTTAGTTAAATTATAATTTTTTGTTTTATTTAGTTGGTTTATTGTGGAAATATTAATCGAATTAATTGTTCTTATTTTAATATAACTAAACCAGCAACCCTTTGTGAAAACGTAACAGCTATTCATATAAACTTCTTTGAGATTGTGAAAAGCGGATATAGTGAATAAATTGAAATTCTGAAGTAGGAATGTAATTACATTCAAATTTCAATCATACCCAATACGAGTTCGTTTAGTCCCTAGTAATTATGTACTTCACGACAACATATTAAAGATATTGTATTTCAAAATTGGATAATTGAATTTTCCACTTGAAAGATGAAAGTAATTCTGTATTAGAATAGGAATAAACCAAAGTATATAAATGCCATTGGTCTTTGATTTTATTTAAGAAATAAAGCCAAAAATTGTCCATAAAATCCATTTTTACCTTTCGTCACCTTTAGGTAAGTTAGGTATTGTTTTTGGTCAAAAAATCCAATGATAAGTTTTTAGGAATAAGCATATTTTAGGGTCCATATAATATGATTTTACCATTTTTACGATGATGTCTGTATGTATATATGTATGTATATGTATATGTGAGTGTGTGTGTGTGTGTGTGTATCTGCGTGTATTGATCCGCATAACTTCAATACCACGATTCCAAAAATTATATTTTTTTCGTATTCCTCAAGTTTATATCCAGAAGAACAAGTGATTAGATTATAATTGGTCAACCGGAAGTACCTTCATTTGAATATTTTATAAATTGAATAATATATTATTCTCTTGACGATTTGATTGCACTTTATACTTCATATTCAATAGATATAGAGTTAAAGAATTATAAAGTTGTTAAATTTAATAAATCAGCCAGCTATGCTAACCATGGAAACTACTAATAATTCAAATTGACAGATGTCAGTATCAATGAAAATAAATGAATGTGGCAGAAATGAGAATGTTGAGATAGATGTTGGGGAATAAAAAATATGGTAAGGAATGAAAGAATAAGGGAAATAACTTAACTAAATAAGTTTTTAGAAAGATATAAAAGAGACGATTACATTGGTTTGAACATGTCATGCGGAGAGATGCTGAATATATTTGAAGAAGAATGAATAGCTTAGTAATAGGAGGTTGAAGAAACAGAGGAAGACCAGCCATAAGATGGAAGGACTGTAATGCGAAAGAGAAATGAGTGGAAGAAGAAATAAAAAATAGCAACCCCTAACGAATGGGAAAAACTAAAGAAGAAGAAGAAGATGTCAGTGTCAAGTGCAAGTTGCTTAGATTGTTTATGAAACAATTTTATTGGAAATTTAGAATCTTTTGCTAGAAAATTTATGTATGGAATTTATACATAATACACAGGATTGACGGAAGGTATTGTGCTGGCCACATCAGATTTTTTCCTAATATTTAATTGAACAAATTCTCATAAGTATCAGGATCATCAAAATTATAAAACCTACGTAAATGATGAGAAATTTCTATAATTTTTCATTCATTTGGTTTAAAATATAGGTTTTCAACTGTCCCACAGTTTTTGTAAGTTTAAAATCTATATTTCAAATTAGTCGAAATAATTTTGTATAGGTTCAATCATTTGTTGAATATATACGCCGACCGAATTATTATGAGCCTGATTTGAGGTATATAGTTGATTCACGAAAGATGACAATTCAAGGTCATTTATTAACCGTATGGTATAATATTACTAGCAGATAACTTCACTGCATTTCGTATACATAGACGTGCAACATGAAATAATTTTGGATATATTTGAACCGAAAAAAATAAGTATAATTTATTTGAAAATTATGTTTCTTTTTAAATAATGCCTTTCTCAAAGATTTATACTCTTCACCTATGTATTTGCAAAACCCAAAAACATAGACTTGACAAAAACCATGGAATAATAATTTGATTTAAATGTCAACGTCACTGGGTAACTATTAGGACAGAGGGCAGTGCAGTACATAATTAGATATCTGTACCTCTACGACATACGTCATTATTATTTGTAATGTGTTGGAAAGTAATGTCACCATTTACGTATATCTTTCACACAATATAAACTGTATAGACATACGTCAAATAATCTTTCTCGTTCTAACATGAAATGTTGCTAAGTTACTACTGTATGAAGTGCTGTGTATTCTTTCTTCGAACAAGTGACCATGAATAGTCATCTTTCGTGAACCAAAGTATACCTATCCCGATACGAATCTGATTTTTCCGAACCACAATACCACGACGATTCATAAATTATTCTTTATTTTGACATTCATAATAAAATTATTAAATCAGTATAGCTTCAACTGCCTGTACAAGCGCTTGGAATATGGAATGCATATGTGGACAAGGGTTACATAACCCACAATAGCTGCTCAAATACTATTGTTTGATCACAAATCATGTTACAAACAACCACAAATTTGACGTAGATTCCATAAATTACGCTCGAATTAATGTTTACATTGCATTCGTCAACTTGCCAGAGCATTTAGCACATTTTCCTAGCGAAATTAAAAACAACGGCAACTGTCACACCTCGGAACAAAAGATCGTGGAAACAAAGGGCAAATCCACAATGATTCATACCCGGTCGGAATTTCATAATATTTTTGCGAGCTTGTAAATTTAAATGGGCTAGAGACGGCAAGGCAGTGGGATTGTGCGGTGTACGGTCGTTCTGAGCTAATATTTCACATGTAGCCAGCGAGAGAAACGGTTCCGGAAGCTATATATAAATGCTGAAAACCACTTGGACACTAGTCCACCGGTGATTTTTTACTTTTTGCTAAGGAAGAGAAGCGAAGGCTTGTTACTAACGATGAATGGATGGGATACGCTCTGTGGATTGTTTTACTAAAAATATATTAGGTTAGAACAGAACCCCAACGGGAACTAATATATTTCTTTTACTGAAAATAGATTTTTGCTATTTTTCATTTCACCGCTTTTACACTTTCCCATTACTGGGGAAATATTACATTCAGAAATAATTTTATTAATAGTATATTCCGTAACTTAAAGCCTGGTTTTTAGATTGCACAGAATAGAATGGAATGGAATAGGAATAGAAATTTTTAAGACCATTTATAGATTGCATTGAATAGAATAGTTTGGAATAGAATGACGTCACTTTTGTATCACTTTTACACTAAATTAACTAAATTATTGGTTATTTTTTTCTTTCACTAATTTCATTTAGAACCGAGTAAATAATATCATTATTTGTTTTTGATAAAAAGATAGTATTTCTGCAGAAAAACTGTTGTCCACAGTATTTTTTTAGGTTAGAGGATGGGCTAAAAGCAACGAAGTCACACCAGTCACACGAATATTAACGGAGCAAGCCGAATGAAATAGGAATGGAATAGAATAGAATAAGAAATAAAATTTGGTTATTTCTTATTCTATTCCATTCTATTATATTTCATTCTATGCAAGTATAAATGGTTCCATGCATTTACATTGGTTTATATTTCTATTCCCTGTGCTATTCTGTTCTATTCTATTCCATTCTATTCTATGCAATCTATAAAACAGACTGAACCCTGACCGTGGTTATAGTTTCCTTGTGGTTCACGTGGTCAGGTTATGATTACTGTAAAGTGGTTAATTTATGTCAGTAAAGCAGGGATGTTCTTAGTTATATCAGTTGCAAATAGGCGGATATAAAAAATTGACTACTTGTTATCAGTTAAACCTTAGATCATGAATAGGCCCTCTATTTAGTAAGTAAGTTTAAGGGTTCATTTTCGTATTTAGCGCCTACTTTGTACAATAATATTAATATGGATTTGAAAAAGCTTTCTCTAATTGCTTTCAAGAAAAAATTAAAAACCATTTTTCTTGTTTAAATTTATAATATTTGCAGTAGAATTCTTTGTAATTTATATTCTATGCTTGTGTACTATTGTCTTATAGTTATTTGTTTTTTTGTTAATCTTAACTTGGGTTAGGTGGAAGATTAGCATTTTAGCTGAACCTTAATGGTGTATTTTTTTTATAACCATTAATAAAGATTATTATTATTATTATTATTATTATTATTATTATTATTATTATTATTATTATTATTATTATTATTATTATTATTATTATTATTATTATTATTATTATTATTATTATTATTATTATTATTATTATTATTATTATTATTATTATTATTATTATTATTATTATTATTATTATTATTATTTCTGGCCAAAGAGTTAAACAACAGTGCATGATTCTGTAAAACAAACACACACACATCATTGTAAAAATGTTAAAATCGGATTATGGATCTTAAATCGTGCTTATTCAATAAAATCTGGATATGCGACTTTTAGCATGAATCCAATAACTCTCAGCGCGAGGTAAAAATCTGATGTGGCAAGCACAATACCTTCCGTCAATCCTGTGTATTCTGTATAAATTCCATACATGTTTTTTATTGCAAAATATTCTAAATTTTCAGTAAAATTATTTCTTAAACAAACTATGAAAATTGCACTTTACATTTATTTCTGTTTTGCGTGTCGTTTTCTTTCCTTTACTCTCAAGTCTTCCGCAATATAGTCCTTCCATCTTATCTTTGGTCTTCCTCTGTTTCTTCAACCTTCTATTATTAAGCTATTCATTCTTCTTTCAATATATTCTTCAACTCTCCTCATGACATGTTCAAACCAATGTAATCGTCTCTCTTGTATCTTTTTAGAAAATTGTAACACGAGTTATTTCCTTACCGTATCTTTCCGTGTCTTCCCCAACATCTACTTCAACATTCTCATCTCTGCCACGTTCATATTCTTTTCATTGATACTGACATCTGTCAATTTCACTTATTTATCTGAATATATTAGTAGTTTCCATGGTTAGCATAGCTGGCTGATTTATAAAATTTAATATCTTTATAATTCTTAAATTCTATATCTATATTGAATATGAAATATAAAATGCAATCAAATCGAATAGAGAATAATATATTCTTTAAGTTATAAATAACATTAAATGTCAATAAATCATATTTAACAGTTAAAATCTTCAAATGAGGATTTTTGGAATCGTGGTATTGAAGTTATGCGGTCCGAAACTTTCGTCACACACATACAGACACACATACATACAGACATCATCGTAAAAACGGTGAAATCGTATTATAGGGACCCTAAATCATGCATATTCACTAATAACTGACCATTGATTTTTTGACCACAGACAATACCTTCTTTACCTAAAGGTGACGGAAGGTAATGTCCTGTATCCGAGAAACAATCTGTATAAAAAAATACACAGTGAATTATAAAATAAAATATGATGGAATATAAATTTTAATTTATTTTTAATAATAAAATACAGTAATCCCAATAAAGTAGAGATTCATATAATTCAAAACATTTGAGTCATTAAAACAAGAAATCCAATGACCGATTATAATTCATCTTCGTCAATCTTCAAAAGAAATTAATAAAAAATAAAATCTACAACCTTGCGGATTTAATATAAGTTTTAAATTTCCTTTGAAAATATTTTCCAATTAACCACAGTATTTTGTAAACACATTTTGGAATCGATTTACATTTACTTACAAACCCACAGCTGTGTCGTCTAAAGTCTCAGGTTCGCAAAAAATCAATGCAAGTAGCCGTTGAAACAATAAACATCTTTCGCATTTCTCTGCGGATATTGGATGTTTGTTAATCATTATTTCGCGTAAATATTTACGCAATAGAGTTCGTCTATGAAGAGGATAACAACCTTAGTAAATAAACAAAATGTTACGTTGTAAGTTCCAAATGCATCATGTCGAGTGAACGCATGCGAAAAGAATGTTTGAAGAGTTACTGTTCGTGCTTGAGATCACTATGTTTACTCTTTGTCTGCACACCTTTTTATTGCAGTCTCTCAGAAATAAACAATTTTTGTTTCAAGAAGCATATTTCATTGTATGAAAGCAGTTTCCATGTTATGAAATATTTATATTAAAACTAGACCTTAACACTGAATGTTAGGGATTAACAAAGTGTAAAAAAGTTATTAATTTTTAAAAAATAACGTACAGTATTTTTTTTAAAGATGTCCACTCAAGGTCATCCACCAATTGTATGAATTAAGATTTTAGCTTCGCCCATTCTGTCAAATTCAGTAATGTCGTTTACTTAGTTTTTATGAGGGTAAAAATATATGTTACAGTAAAAGAATTCAAAATTCAAAACTACAGTAAAATTTTTGAAAGATGTCCGATCAAGGGCACCTGTATCACGAACGAATTAACAAATAGGCATACATTTATCTCTTTCTTTTGCAAAGGCTGTAAGAGTGTGTGATAAGGATGGATATAACACGCTTGTCTTTCAAAAATTCATATTGTTTCGACTAAGTTAGGACATTCCATTTATAAACGATGCTCGTTGTTGATAATACTTTCGCTGTAACGTAAATTTATTTATTAATTCAGATACATTACCTGGATTCATAGCCGTACGTATAACGTTATATTCTGACAGAGTCACTGATACTGACATTGTGTCAGTATCTTATTTTTAACATATTTGGTTTTACATTTGCTTATAAACTTACTAGTTGACTTATTTTTGAATTTTGAATGTTTTTCCTGTAATATATATTTTTATAATAATAAAATAACAGTAGTATCTTACGTACCCTCATAAAAACTAAGCAAACGATACTACTGAATTTGTCATGATGGGCGGAGCAAAAATCTGAATTCATACAATTCGTAGACAAGAATTACTAAACTTTTATCTAGCATCTTTGTCGTACACACATAACATATATGAGACTTTTATTCGCTATCTCATTATCGTCGGTGTTTCGAAGGGGTATACGCTATAAATAGAACAATAGTATTATGGAAAGGAACTTAAAATACATAATTTCTAGCATGAGTAAATATGCAAGTATGTATTTATATAAAGAAACAAATAAATATATTATCACGGCATTTATCCATTGCTGGGTGTGCTAATCTGATTTATATATACACATTCCGGTTATGATGACATATTTGTATTGGCGTTTACCACAAGGGTTAATTTTATGCCATTTAAAATTCGAATTATTTGGCGTTGATCGGGATCGAATCGGATTCCCCAGATTCGCGATCAGACATCAGGCACGCGGCAACAAGACCCCATAGGTAAATGGCGGGAGGTATTGCGTTGGTTACATCAGATTTTTTATTAAAGCTCCGATCTCAACGTGCTCTTTATATTTACTGATATTATACGTTTGCAAAAGCTTCATTTATATTTCAGTTGTTATTTTTCTGGTCGAGCGAATGAAAGCTGCATTTATATAGAGAGACTGTTATTTCATATAGACATCAGCATTTTCGTCAGAAACAAAATAAGAAAATATCGTATTCAGTGGAATCAATACCATTAGCTTTCAGTAAAAAGAGAAATATCATTCTACAATAGTACAAAGCCCGTATAGAATATATCATTTAAATGTTTCTGTCTAATAATATTTCGGAGTGCTGTATTCATTTGATTAAAGGTGTTGTCTGTTTTTTCTATATGATAACGATCTAAACATGTTTTTATTTAACTAAAGTATTTCTCTAATTACAGCAAAAAAAAATCTGTTGTGGCCAGCACAATACCTTCCGTCAATCCTGTGTATAATGTATGAATTCCATACATAAATTTTCTTGCAAAAAAACTATTCAAATTGCACTTGACACTAACATCTTCTTCTTCTTTAACTTTTCTCATTCGTTAGGGATCGCTATTTTTGCGTGTCGTTATCATTCAGTTCCTTTCCTCTCAAGTCTTCCGCAATACAGTCCTTCCATCTTATCTTTGGTCTTCCTCAGTTTCTTCAACATCCTATTACTAAACTATTCATTCTTGTTCCAATATAATTCTTCATTTCTCCTCATGACATATTCAAACCAATGTAATCATATTTCTTGTATCTTTCTAGAAACTTGTAACACTAGAGTTATTTTCTTACCGTATCTTTCCGTGTTTCCCCAACATCTACTTCAACATTCTCATCTCTGCCACATTAATTTACTTTTTATTGATACTGACAACTGTAAATTTGAATTATATGAATATATTAGTAGTTGCCATGTTTAGCATAGCTGGCTGAATTATAAAATTTAATTTCTTTAATTCTTTAACTCTGTATCTATTGAATATGATGTATAAAATGTAATCAAATTGTATAGAGAATAATATATTCTTTAAGTTATAATAACGTTAAATGTCAATAAATCAAAATCTAATCACTTGTTCTTCTGGATGTAAACTTGAGGAATACGAAAAAAATATAATTTTTGGAATTGTGGTATTGAAGTTATGGGATCCGGAACTTTTGTCACACACACACAGACACACAGACACACAGACACACATACATACAGACATCATCGTAAAAATGGTAAAATCGTATTATAGGGACCCTAAAACATGCTTATACACTAAAAACTCATCATTGAATTTTTTGACCAAAGACAATACCTTCCTTACCTAAAAGTGACGGAAGGTAAAAATTAAAGATGTCCAATCAAGGTTGTCTGTATCATGAACGAATTAACAAATTGGTATACATTTATCTCTCTCATTTGCAAAGACTACAAGCCGCACCGATAAGAATGAATATAACACGCTTGTCTTTCAAAAAATCATATTGTTTCGACTAAGTTAGGACATTCCATTTTAAAATGATGCGCTTTGTTGACAATACTTTCGCTATAACGTACGTTTATTTATTAATTCAGATATATTACCTTGATTCATAGCAGTACGAATGAAGATATTTTCTGTCAGTTGCTTATTTTTCACACATTTGTGGTTTTACATTTGCTAATAAACTTACCAGTTTTGAATTTTGAATGCTTTTACTGTAACATATATTTTTATAATAATAAAATAACAATAATATCTAATGTACCCTTACAAATACTAAGTAAACGACACTACTGAATATGACAGTATCATACAATTCGTAGATGACCTTGATCAAGCATCTTTAATTTTTTTACTGTAGTTTTTTGTTTGACCTTGATATATTTTTTTATTAGTTTCGCTTCGTAATTTTCTTTGCCAAATAATATGTACCAACCGTAATTTTTTTTTATATTACGTACACAAGTATAAAAATGTTCATACAATCGATTGCAGTATAGTACAAGACCGTATTTCTATTAGAGTTTAGAGTTTCAGCCCCTTAAACACAACGTTTTTTTTTCTGCGAATCAGTCAGCAATTTTATATCATTTGTATCACTTTCCGAGGCTGTCTATAAAGAGCGCTTCTGCATTTAAAAATATAGATAGGTAGACGTCGTGGTGGTATATATAAAATGACAAGTGTAAAAAATAGCTTATGAAACAATTAGACGAGAGAACTTGAGAGCAGCTTACACCGCGATGAGCGATCGTCTCAAGATTACTCATGTCACTAAATAGGTCATCAATGACGTCAAACGTTTTATGTCATAAACGATCCTAGTTATATATTTTTAAATTTTAAATATATATCCTCCTTTCCAAATCATTAAAAGGTTCATTTATTTTTCTTTGCCATTATATGTTTTATCCTCGCTATTTATATAAACCCTTAGTTCATTTATTGAGATTAATGTCGATTCGGAAATGTCTCGAAACAAAAGCAATTGAAAATATGCTAGCTGTTTGACAAAATAGGGACACATGGTACATAGTTATTGTTTTACCTCCCGCTACCCTTGGTAAGAGAGGTATAGGGATCGTGCTAAAAATCGCATATCGAGATTTTGGTAAATGACCACGTTTTAAGGTCCCTACAATCCAATTTTAACATTTTCACGATGATGTCTGTATGTATGTGTGTGTGTGGATCCTCTTTACGCGCTAACTCAAATACTATCGTTCAGAAAAATTTGAAACCTTGTATTTCTACATTACTTCTATATGGAAAGATGCCAGTAGATTTTGGAGTAAATTAGATAACCAGAAAGGCACTTTACTGGAAGCTCAAAATAGTTTTTCTTCGAAAAATACCCTTAAATGTTATTTTTTCGAGATTTGTTATTATAAAAATACAGGTTTGCATTAATACTTTTTTACCTCTCGCTAAGAGAGGTATTGCATTCATGCTAAAAATCACATATCCATATTTTATTGAATAAGCACGTTTTAAGGTCCCTACAATCCGATTTTAACATTTTTACGATGATGTCTGTGTGTGTGTGTGTGTGTGTGTGTGTGGATGTATGTGTGTATGTATGTAGGATGTTGGAAGGACGATTACTCAAAAACTATAAGACTTAAAAATTGTTTAATTACGTATTTCCCAATCGGACATTCATGGGAAGATCTGAAAAGGTTTTGGTAACAATTGGACAACCGGAAGTAGAAGATTCTTGAAAAAAAAATTTCTAAATAATATTTTTTGAAAACTTTTCTCGGTAATATTAAAGAAAATTAAATTCTCTATCTGATACATTTAAATATTTTCTTATATATTTTATAGATTTAGAAATAAAAGAAATATAATATATAAAATAATCTGTTATAATAAATTTTACAGCCGAAAGGATGGCATGGAAAATAGTTGAAAATTTTGTTTGAAACTGACAGATAAACGTCAGTGTCAGAAATCCGGAGCCGGAGATATTACTAAAGAGTTTTTCTGGGAAGTACATATACATTATATTATTTCTTAATGTATTAGTAATTAAATATTTAAGATTATAGGTCTGTTACATATATCCTTCAAAAATACAGTCAATCCTGACAATGAATTGGAAACATTTCGAAAAATTAGAAGAGGACAAAATTTCTTCATATAATGAATTTAAAATTAAACAATCTAAATATAAGGAATAGATATATGTAAGTACAATTTTTGGTGTAGAATGTAGGTATACAAGAAATGTTAAATACAATAGGGCGCCTTGACAAGCAGATATGGGGACTCATGTCAGAATGATAGCTAGTAATTATGTATATAGATGTATCATAATTTCTCATTCTAAATTTAGTGATTTTCCAATTCCATATGGTTTATTTTCCTCGACAAGTAAATTCCGCACTCCTGGTGACAAATTAACTACGTGTATTTAGAAAATCTTGAAATTCTGAATGAAACATACTGACTAATTATCATTCTGAAACGGGCCCCCACATCTGCTTGTCAAGGCCAACAATGTAACATGACTGTTCGCGCCCTATACTTATGTAACCAAAAAAGGAAGTGGCGAGAGGTATTGTGCTGGCCACAACAGATTTTTTGTATATATGTTATGGATAAATTTATAAAAATATTTAGTTTTAATCCCGAAGCCTACGTTTTAAATACAACTCATTCACATTGTTAAACAATTCAGATCTCAAATATTTGTAACTGACAGATATATGTCACTGTCAACGAACTAATCATTTCAAATAATAATATTAACGTTTTATAAAGAAAATAGTAAATGGAACAATTTTAAAGTATTTTAAGTATATTAGTTTAAAGGTATTTTTCGAAGAAAAACTATTTTTAGCTTGCAGTAAAGTGCCATTTTCAGTTATCTAATGTACTCCAAAATCTAATGGCATCTTTCCATATAAGAGTAAGGTAGAAAAACAAGGTTTTAAAATTTTCTGAACGATAGAATTTGAGTTATAGCGTATAGAGGATCCACACACACATACACACAGACATCATCGTGAAAATGTTAAAATTGGATTGTAGGGACCTTAAAACGTGGTCATTTACCAAAATCTCGATATGCGATTTTTAACACGATCCCTATATCTCCCTTACCAAGTGTAGCGGGAGGTAAAAATATAAGTAAGATAATAAAAACATATATCATCACGGCATATTACCCAGTGCTGGGTGAGCCAATCTGCCTTGTACAAAGATGTCGATAATAATGATGACATATTTGTACCATGCGGGCGTTACTTCACGCTAATCTGGGGTACCAAGTTTGATCCCAACCGACGCCAAATATTTTAGAATTTTAAATGGCACAAAATTCACCCCTGTGATGCACTCTCCACGCTAGCAATGAATATAGATAAGTATATAAATGAATTAAATATATCATCACGACATATTACCCATTGCTGGGTGTGCCAATCTGCTTTGTACACAGATTTCGATAATGATGATGATATATTTGTATCATGCGGGAGTTTACAGGTGTCACCTCACGAGCACTTATTGCTGGTGCGAACCCGGTATTTAAATTTAATTTCGTTTAAGTATTTATATGAATAAAAATTAATTAAACGGGAGGTATTGTGTTGGCCACATCAGATTTTGGTAGTTTTAAATACTAAAATATATTTTGTCCTTGATTGTCATGTCATCCTTTCATCCAATTCTCCAATTTCATCTTCTCTCATCGCGATTTCCTAACCTGTCATCGCGCGCGAAACTTCCTTTGAAGACAATACCAACGTCGTTTTCTGGCAGACCATACCTCGTTGTTTACTGTTGGAAGTGCAGTAAACCATTTCGAATGGTGTCACACGCACTGAGCTGGCACTGGCATGGGATTGTCGCTAAATTTAGGTGTGTTTTCGCGGCAAACTCCGGATTCAAGACTGTGCACTTGTAATAATAGAAAAGACGCACGTTCGACGGATATGCACATCGTACGCGGGATTATTTTTGACTCCGCGAAGAATTCGCTGGATGCGAGACGGTTTTCGCAGAAAAGTAGTGGAGTTGAAGGTGTTATGACACATATTTGTTTACCAAAAACTGCCTATAAATATAACTTTATTAACTTTTAACGGTTGAAGTTACTATTTCAGAAAAATGCATTTATAAGCGTTTCAAAAATATGTAAATAAATAAAAATAAAATGAATATATCATCACGGCGTATTACCTATTGCTGGGTGTGCCAAACGGCTTTATCACAGATATTGGTAATGATGATGATATATTCGTACCATGCGGGCGTTTTCTTGGGGACACTCATTGCTAGTGTGGAGAGTGCAAAACACGAATCACTTAAATATAATATAGGAAATTGTTTTGGACCAACTAGTCACTTGTCTGTATGCCAAATGTTTTTTATTAGATCTTTTGTAAGTTGTAATAATATTTTCTCACTACTAACTAACCTATAAACATATAATAATTATGTATTAACCCATTTTTTCGAGAAACTTTTTCTATACTGAAGTCAAAAGTAAATAAAGGAATCGTCTTTATTTAATCTTTTTGCACGAATTAGGTGTTAACAATTACTGGAAGTTCAGTCAAACAGCATTTATTCTTACTGTACCAACGTTTCGGTGCACCCTTGCACCTTTTTTAGGGTAGTAAGATCTTACAGATTGTTACAATTCATGTACACAAAATACATTTGTACAAAACATTCAGTTAATTTATTAAACATCGTATAAAGAGCATGCTCTTTTACTTTTTGTACGATGTTTAATAAATTAACTGAATATTTTGTACGAATGTATTTTGTGATTAAATGCTGTTTGACTTAGCTTTCGAGTACTGTTAACACCTAATACACATCACAGTCGAGAAATTACCCATAATTTTTACCTCTCGCTAAGAGAGGTATTGGAATCATGATATCCAGATTTTAGTGAATAAGCACGTATTAAGGTCCCAAGAATCCGATAATAACATTTTTACGATGACGTCTGTGTGTCTCTGTGTGTTTGTGTGTGTGTGTGTGTGTGTGTGTGTGTGTGTGTGTGTGTGTGTGTGTGTGTGTGTGTGTGTGTCTATGTATGTATGTGTGTATGTGTGGATGTGCGTATGTGTGTATGAGTGTATGTGTGTGAGACGTTGGAAAGACGATTACTCAAATACTATAAGACTCAATATTTGTTTAACTACGTATTTCCCAATCGGACATTCATGGGAAGAGCTGAAAAGATTTTGGTGTGTGTGTTGATGTGTGTGAGGTTTTTAGAGGTACGATTTCCCAAATTCTATAAGATAAAAGACCTCAAATTCTATAAGATAAAAGACCTCAAATTCTATAAGATAAAAGACCAGTGTAATTACGGATTCCTCAATAGTTGAATAGAATATGGTTACAATTGGACAACCAAAGTAGTAGTATTTAACAAAAATATTATTTTTTTAATATTTATGTGTAATAACACATAAATATTAAATAACATAATTCTCTATCCAACACATTTAAAATTTGTATTATACCTTCTATAGATTTAATGATATAGATATATAATCTATAAAATAATCTGTTGTAGTAGATCTCATAGCCTGCTTACAGCCTAAACATCTCCATGGTAACTACTTCAGAGATTAAAATGTTTGTAATTGATAGATAAATGTCACTAATGTCAGTGTCAAAAATTCGGAGATAGTATTGAAGGCTTTTTCTGGGAACGATATTTAATATTTCTTATTGTATTATTAATTATATATTTAAAATTATGGGTATATTACATGAACCCTTCAGAAATAACGCCAATCCCGTTAATGTGTAATTAGAATTTTTTTCTGTACAAGAAATGTTAAATACAATATTTATATATATATACCACAATGGAAAGGGCGCGAGAGGTATTGTGATAGTCACAACAGATTTTTTTTAATGTTTACCAATAGGTTTCCATGGCAGTACATTTTATTTACCCATTACTGATCAGAAATACCAGAAAGTAATACTTTACTGGGTGAGCAAGCATATTCCAGTGCGAGCCATAAGGGCTTTGGAAGCTTGTGGCCAAGTAAAGACACTTTCAGGTTATGTTGGATACAACATTTTTTTCGCGGCCCTGAAAAAAGAATAAATAAAAATATCTATAGCTATGCATTATTTTATTTTTATTGGAAATAAGACAGAAATAAACAACTGAGCGCCATGGAAACATTCATATAGGGATTGGAAAGTTATTAAAGATAATTTTCCGAGCTAGTAAAGAAGGATTTTTCGGTCTAAAACGTGAGAACAAAGAAACAGCTAATTTTTTGACGATCGTGAAATATAACTTCAAATCTTATTTAATTTTGTGTGTAGATCGTGCAAAAAACGTAATAATTATTACGGTCAGTAAGTGCTCTTCGACCGGTATTAGATCCTCAACAGCTAGGAAGTACGTACTAGTGGCGGTTTCTCAGGATAGGCAGGTGAGGCAGTGCCTCACCAGAAAAGAAATAAAACTGCAAGTAAAGTAGTATGTAAATTAAATTTTAACTTATTCCGTTAATGCTTGTCTTTATAAATATCAAAAGAATAATTTAAGCCACGACCATAACTAATACGTAATGCAGTTCACCTAATTTACACCCTATAAAGTGCTTATCGAAATGAATAGTATAACTGCTTAATGTTTTTGATAAAGCGTTCATTCCGCTAAGAAATATGTACGCTAGACAAAGAGCTGTTTGAGGCACTGCTTCAAATGCTAAATGCAATGAGTGCATAAAGGATAAAAGATAGTCGCTTTACCTTGCACGCGGCCCTATAGAGGCCGTTCCCATATTAACGCATATTTTTGCAAGCAAGATTAAATAATATTAGCTGCAAATTGCATTCGATAATAAACAAACATAACATAACCTGTCCTGTCTAGCATTGTTATTATAATAGGCTCTGATTTGCGACTGATACGTATTGCAGTAAATATTTAATTCTTTTATTTTTTTCGTTGTTCTTATAGGCTACCCACGTAGTGTTTTTGTAATTTGAATTTTAGTTGAAAACAAAAAACAAATAAACAAATTTGCCTCACCAAAGTTTTAGTACATGAGCTGCCACTGATACGTACGGTCCTTTTTACATGATTAACTATTAAGTAATTCTCGTTGAAATGTTATATCTATGTGTGAAATCTAATTTATTTTTAATTATTTCATTACTGTGTAACTAGACTTAAAATTATAGTGTAACTGGACGAAATTAAAATAATCTTCTCGCGTAGTAATAAAATCTTAAAGGCATAATCGTTAGTTCCAAGCCATGAAAAACAAACTTGTTAGTTCATCCACAAATTCATCCAATACCTCTAAATCTAGATCTTCATAGCTTGCCCACTTTTGCATACAACCATTGTAAATAGTATTCCTCGGCATTTGAGGCGTCGTAAACGGTTTAATATTTTTCCGCGGGAGCGTATCTGAATTACTTTTCGAATAGCCTGTTATTTCAGGCTCCCTGAAGGACAACTTTTTTCTGGGTCTTTCTAAAGTCAAAGGCACTGTATTTTTGTGTTCAACTGGATTGCCACCACATACTGTTGCTGGTCGATCGCGGGAAATAGCAGATTCTTCAGGGATGTTGAGAAGAACAGGGTAAGATCCTATTGATATTTGCTTCTGAAGGGATGACGGTCGTCCATTTTCTCGCACTTTGCTGGTTTGGCGTTTTTCAGTTTTAGGTACGTCTGATTTTGGCCGAGGTTTTAGGAAGTAATCAAGCGTTGTTTGAGTTTTAGATTTCTTACATGTTACTTCGTTGGAAGTGTTTTTGTTCTTGAGTACATCGCCCAGATTTGTCAGTTTGTTCCACCAGATATCTCCCGGCATTTTTGTTTTAGGGCTGTCTTTTTTGGAAGTGGATTCCTGGTCGAGGAGTTCTGGAAGGTCTGGGAGATCAAGACTGGAGTGTTTTGTTTTCATCATCAACTCCTTGCCAGGCTTTTGTTTGGACATATTGCTCCAATCACGGATTCGTTGCTTTGTTTACCCAGTTCC
Organism: Harpalus rufipes; assembly: GCA_951394225.1. Taxonomy (NCBI): domain Eukaryota; kingdom Metazoa; phylum Arthropoda; class Insecta; order Coleoptera; family Carabidae; genus Harpalus; species Harpalus rufipes. The sequence goes on from OX596277.1 coordinate 3,722,686, forward strand.
AATCGGTTGTAGTTGTAGGGTCCATGTTGTTATGATCACTTGTAACTGTTTATGTTGAGACTGTTGAGATGAGAGGGCACAAGTGTTCGCGTAATCGTAATCCCATTAGGTGTGGATTAGAATGTCGATCTCTCGGGAGTTGTACGCTTCGCGCGCGCATCAATCAGTCGAGTTGGCCGCACACTGGCGTCTAGAGCCCGGCAGGTGACCGCGCGTCGCGATGCTTGTTCAGACAAGTGGCGCCGCCACGAGACGCCGGACGCCGAAGCTACCGCAAAGCGTGACGTTTGCACTTTGTTTTTTTTTATACTCATTATGCAGTGGCGTCACCAGAAGGGAACTGGGGATAATATCACACGCTGTTAGTAAATATTTATGCGGTGTTTCGGCAAAATAAATACTATTTATAAAAAAATACTCAGTTCATTTCATCCCACTTATCAACAGAGCTGAGCAAAAATCGTGGTTCTCATATGAAAACTGCATAAGTTTGTTTTTCGTTAAAATTAATATACAGGGTGTTATATTTTAGTGAACCCAGCAAATATCTCGCTCATTTATTAAATTAGTAATTTCTTTCATATAACATGATTTATACAGCAACATGTAAGCTACTTGATGACGGATGTACATTCATGATACCACTTCCGGTTTATTAGTAATTGATATCAACATTGAAATTTCAAATGGAACATACGAATTTTTTTTACAAATTTGAAAAGTACAACACATTTGCTTTACAATCATGTAAAATAATCCGTATATTACATTATTAAAAAGTAAAATGGCAGGCACTTTTCTATACACCTAGACGAGAAGAGAATAGTGAGCCATGACTGTGGCTTGTAATAAAACTATGAATTAAAACAATTGTAACTATTTGTTGTTGTTGTCTATTGGAAATATGAACCTTTGTATTTTCGGATATGCAGTAAAATTTTTGAAAGATGTCCGATCAAGGTCATCTGTATCACGAATTAACAAATAGGCATACATTTATCTCTTTCCTTTGCAAAGGCTATAAGAGTGTGCGATAAGGATGGATATAACACGTTTGTCTTTCAAAAATTCATATTGTTTGACTAAGTTAGGACATTCCACTTTAAAACAATGCTCGTTCTTGATAATACTTTCGCTGTAACGTAAGTTTATTTATTATTTCAGATACATTACCTGGATTCATAGCCGTACGTATAACGTTATGTTTTGTCAGAGTCACTGACACTGACATTGTGTCATTATCTTATTTTTAACATATTTGGTTTTACATTTTCTTATAAATTTACCAGTTGACTTATTTTTGAATTTTGAATGCTTTTACTGTAATATATATTTTTATAATAATAAAATAACAGTAGTATCTTACGTACCCTCATAAAAACTAAACAAACGACACTACTGAATTTGTCAGAATGGGCGGAGCAAAAATCTGAATTCATACAATTCGTTGACGACCTTGATCGGACATCTTTCAAAAATTTTACTGTACCTACCTTCGTATATTATTTTATAGGAACGTTCGATTATTTTGTTCTATGTACTCAGACTCAGGATTATATTTACAGTATAACGTATATTTTTTTTCCTTCGAACACAGTATCGAATACATAAATCTATAGTTAGACTTTGAGGAGAAAAATTGTGCTTTTTATGCTTAGTAGACATCTCAAATGACATTGTCAGCAGGACAAGGACAGTACCAAATGCACCGAAAGAAATAATTCAACGCACATATTATTTGACAGCAAGGCATAATTAAAATATACATTTGACAATAAACACATAATTATTTGGATCATAAGCTTGATTATTTGATATACGAACTTTTCAATATAACATACTACCACTGACTACAGCTATATTTAAAAAGATAGGTTATGTAGCATACAGTTTGACGTTTATGTCAAAAAAATGGCTGTAGACCTATGTTCATAGTCTACCTATATACAACTCAACGATTGAAAATTCTCGACATACTCAACGTGTTTCCAGACAACACGTTTCGGATAATCGAGAATTTTCAATCGTCTTGTATAATATATGAAAATACCATACAGTCAAATTATTTTTGTTTTTATGTAGTTTTTTCGCCTGCTGTAAAATTTGTTTTTGGACGTGAGGTCGACGAAATGACAGATTACATCTGTATGAAATAGTGACGACCTAAGAATTCCGTATGATCTCGTAAAAAACATATGGGGCATATTTCACGAGGGGCGACACGAATTCCACCGGCGCCACTGTTGCTGTGTAATGTAATTGATGGCGTCCGAGATAAATATTTTTATTTTTTGTGTCCGTATTTTGGATTACGTTACGTGAGATTGTTTTGATTTACTTTTTGTAGACTCAAATTTCAGTAATTGCAAAAGAGCGCTGTCAATATTTAGGTAATTTATCTGGCTGACGTCCAATGTTTGTTTATTTTTTTTTCTTTGTTTTCAATTGATCCTATGCAATAAATTCACAAATTCGGAGTGAAATGGAAAATGCTGAGCATCGAACTTGGAAAATAATTTAAAATAAATACTGCATATAGAACGTTGCACAACTTAGGATAAAAAAATCCAGAGCATCGAACCCGAACCTGTACCGAACCAATACCGGAACTAAACCGTAACATTTTTGTGAACCCAAACCCAGAACCGAACCTCAGATATATTTTTTAGTTGACCCCGAACCGAACCGGATATTAAAATCCCGGTTCAGGGTTCATCTCCGGTTCAGGTTTATTTTCAGTTGTAATGTAAGCGCCGTAATCGTAATACAACCAATTATCGACGCCTTCGACATCCGCGTTGTTGATTGTCCGTGAAAATTGTGTTCGTGATCACATTTTAAATAAAGATTTGTTATTCAAAAAACATTAATTCAATTTTCATTAGGTCGAACCGAACTTGAACCGGGAACAAAACCGCAAATTTTATTAATGCTTGAACTAGAACCCTACACGAATCCATCTTTCAAAAAGTAAATTAACCTAAACCTGAACCGAACCCAGTTTTTGGCGGGTTCGATGCCCTGAAAAAATCCAACACAATACCTCCCGTTTAATTTATTTTTTATTCATGTAAATAATTAAAATTAAATTAAATTTAAATACCAGGTTCGATTCCAACCGACGCTAAATATTTAGAATTTTAAATGGCATAAAAATGACCCCTGTGTTACACTCTCCACGCCAGCAATAAGTGTCCGTGAGGTAGAAATACAAGGTTTCAAAATTTTCTGAACAATTGTATTTGAGTTAGAGCGTAAAGAGGATCCACACATACACACACACACATACACACACACACACACATACACAGACATCATGGTGAAAATGTTAAAATTTGATTCTAGGGACATTAAAACGTGGTCATTTACCAAAATTTCGATATGCCATTTTTAGCACGATCCCTATACCTCCCTTACCAAGAGTAGCGGGAGGTAAAAAGATGATTGTGAATAAAATAGTATACATACCTCGGTGGGAGTTTCATTAATATACTATTTCTTATTTGCTCAGATGTAGAATTTTAAGCCCTACAACTTTTATTTGAATCATTTTTGCCTAAAATATCTAGGAAAGCAGAAAATTACGAATATATAATTTTATATGTTAAAGTCCTATGTTCCGGTGTCCCGATCAACACCCTGTATATTTCAGTTTTCATTAATCCTATTAGTAGTAATTCACAACTCAGTCTCACTATAGCTGTAGATGCGATGCAAATTAAAAGCTAACAATCTAACTAGTTAAAATGCTAATAGATATTAAAGTAAGTAAATCTGCATTTCAATAATGATACGTAAAACTAATTTCATAACAATTTTAAAGTTTGTGAAACTTTTCTCCAACAATAATATACACTAGCGGCCGTTGAAATCGGAACATTTTAACAGCGGGAGTTACATTTCTTTAGGAAATCTAGTTTTTTATTTCCTTGTACGTAAGTAAAGGAAGTATTGTAATCACGAAAAATTTCGGTTTTCAGATTTCAGCGGAAATATCCATTTTGATCGTCCCTGAATCCATTTTGACTAATTTCGTCGTGATGTCTGTACGTACGTACGTACGTACGTACGTACGTATCTCGCATAACTCAAAAACGGTAAGCCGTAGAAAGTTGAAATTTTGTATTTAGGACTCCTATAACATCTAGTTGTGCACCTCCCTTTCTAGTTATTACACAATTTCCAGAAGTGGCACTTTACATGAAGCCTATAATAGATTTTAATGAAAAACTGTTTTAAAATATAATCCAAAACTTTTCAAATTTGGTATACAAGACTTTTATGTCAATCGAAATAACATAATAGATTTTGGTTAAAATAGGCTAACCGGAAGTGGTACATTACTTGAAGTTGTTAACAGTTTTTCTTGAATAAAATGATTTTATTTTGATTTTAGAAATAAATGCTTCAAATAAAAGTTTTAGAGAATTAATTTATGCGTCTAGCACATCAAGTATTATTAAATTAGCCCTTTGTATAAGCGAGATATGTAAATTTAAAAATTATATACTTTTTTGTTTTTGTAATAAAGCTTGCTATGGATTAAGACAAAAACATAAAAAAAATGTTCATGTCAAATTATGTTAACTACGTGCAATTTTACGATTCGTACAATAACAAATATATTTTTATTGTGAAATTAGTCATATTCATTGTTGTAATCAAAATTATCTTTAAAAACTCCCTTTATGATCGCTATATATCTTACTGTATTGAAGTTAAAAAAAAAAATTGTAATTTATTTATTAAAAAAATATGTATAGTTTAATAATCGTACAAGGAAGTCGTGTGGTGTCCACATCAGATTTTTTGTTTTTGTAATAAAGTTTGCTATGGATTAGGACAAAAAAATAAAAAAAATGTTCATGTCAAATTACGTTAAATACGTGCAATTTTATGATTCGTACAATAACAAATATTATATTTTTATTGTGAAATTAGTCACATTCATTGTTGTAATCAAATATTTTTTTGTTGTAATCAAAACTCTCTTTAAAAACTCCCTTCATGGTCGCTATATATCTTACTGTTTTGAAGTTAAAATTAATATTTTGTAATTTATTTATTAAAAAAATATGTATAGTTTAATAATCGTACAAGGAAGTCGTGTGGTGTCCACATCAGTTTTTTTTTTTATAAAAACGAGTGTTTAAAGAGTTTGTAAAACGAATCACTTGCTATACTTTTTCTACGACTACAAATTAGAACAGAAGAAATATGAAATATGAAACTACAGTTGTCAAATTGTGAATAAGATTTCGTTCAGCGCCTTGGAAACAAGTACGTTAAGTCTAAGTAACTACAGTATTTTTTTTAACTATGTATTTTATTGCGGTTCAATAAATTTAAAATACACATAATCCATTTTATTTACACTGAGATAAGTATGTTTTGGTGTATTTGACTGGACGCCAAAAAAAAATACGCAATTAATTCTGTAAAGATGCGTAACACATGCCCAATTAATCTACAAAACCTTTAGATTTATTTCGTTGACATGTAATTAGTTCTTATTTAATTTTATAAGATCTCAGCACATTCAGTTAATAATAAACATAATAACTCACGATATATTTTCCGGCAGATTATGACCATAAAATTTACGAGAAAAAACATTGTTTGCTGATGTATAATTAGCTTGTTACGATATCTCTGTTGTTTTCGAAGTATTTGCGTTTCTTGCTTGTTATACGTCAGGACGAATGATTTACGGTCCCTAGGGTTCCAATGAAAAATAATACGTAAAGTCCGATTCCACGAGATGATACGCACGTCTTCAATTGTAAGCATGTGGTTCAAAATTGACAGTATATAATATAACCTACAGTATCGAACATAAATAGAACGACTCATTGGGAACTAATAAAAAATCTGATGTGGTCAGCACAATACCTTCCGTCAATCCTGTGTATTATGTATAATCCCGGAATTTCCCAGATGTTGAAATCCCCGCGACGCGCCGGCTAAAGGTTAACTACGCCGTGACCCACTTCCTTTGTATACAGGTCATTGTCGCTTTATAGGGTTCTAGAATGATATAAGCTGTATAAATACCGGCCGAAAGAAAGGGGAGGGATAGTCTGATATATACAAGCAACGAGCAATGAACTTGGTGATATAAATATACAGTTTACCAGTTGTTAACATAAATAAATGTAGTTATATAAATAAGTATAGTGATATAAATATTGTATAGATAAATAATCGTAGTGTTTAAGCATTTAATAATATTCTTAGTGTTTATAATTATTTAATCATAGTGTTAGTTGTTTTTATTATCTTTTAATATTTAATCCTTAATTATTTATCGTTTAATAAACGTATTCTTTTAGTTAATAATATTTGTCTATGTTTTACACTTCACCCATATAAATAAAAACGTTGCAATGTATTTTCAAATTTCTTATAAAATGTAAAAGTGACTTCATAAAATCTTATGGACGTTAAATAACTAATTCCAATGTATCATACTAAATTTCACAAGTACTTATGTATTTCAATGACATAAAGGACCAACGAAATCTCCAAACACAATGAAACATAAATTATTGGATTGGGTCAAAAATGTCTTTCAGCATGGAAACGATGCATTTGGATTTTCCCGCACGTTCGTAAACATTGGCTATTTTTATTATATTACATAATCAACATATGAATATCAAAAATTTACTGTAGCGTGAATTTATGTAAATTTGTGGGAACTGCAGATTAAATTCGCTGTGTTTATATTTGAAATAAAAAAAACTAAGTTTATGTAATTGGATGTTTATTTTGGTTTATTTTTATCGCGATTGAGCCTATGTTTTATTTTATAAATAATTATTCAACATGTGTTATAAGTCCTTCATTGTACGTGTGTAAAATCAAAAGTTTGTAGTCTAAAAATGAAAGACCTTTTTTCGGAAATAAAATACTTTTACTTTTCAATAACGTAGGTATGCTTTATAAGTTTTCAATCGATTCTAATACAATATGGTCTCTTTCTCGAAAATAGTTGAAAGTCAGACTTGCATAATCTATGTTCAAATTTCCAATAATTTAGGGTACCTATATACTTAGGGTATGGCCATGACGTACTCGCGTTTCGTCCGCCATTAGAGGGCCACTGTCATATTCGTTGTTGTTGCGCAAATTATTATGTATTTTCGTAGCTACTTGTTTTATTTTTATGTAAAACACATTTAAATATACTTCTAATATTTATTTAAAGTGTAAGTATAATACTTTTATTTTATTTACATGTATATTTTCTTGAGATACTGACTACGATGACTGGCAACATTGAAAACACATAAAAATTACCAATATTAAGCACATACATTTAAATTTTTAAAAGGTAAGTTTAAAATATATACATATTATGTAAATAATAACCACAGTTATTAAATTTGATGTGATAATAACAACCTATATCGTATGCGCTACATAACCTCTAAATCCATGTCATAATAATAATTGTGTATCTCTTAAATAAATGAATTTTTATTACCTTTTTAGAGTCATAGTGTGATTATTTAATATTCCTGTATAATATATCACATTTGTTACAAATAAATAGGGAAATGAATTATCAATATGTTTGACATTGGCTCGCTTATGGCGGCGATCTTGCCCCATGGCCATACCCTGTATATAAAGGTACCCTACAATAATTGAGATTTTTGTGCCATCTGCTTACTATTATATGTACCAGCCAAAATGTAGTTTGGAAAAGAGCTCCACGTCCATGACATTTTGCGATACCGATCCAAGTTCAGTGTCTAATAATTCAGGTAGAGTATTCCTTGATTATTATTGTGTGTGTATCTACCAAATTTATTTGTACAACCAACTAACAACCATTCCAGTTAAAAATATCAATATATATTCATATATATATATATATATATATATATATATATATATATATATATATATATATATATAACAGTATTATAATAAAATATTTCTGACCACTGGCAATGTACTCATAAAACATTTCTTTATTTACATCTAACTCCATTTCAGCTTTTCATCATCTCACAAAAAGCTTAAACCCTCTCCATGTCAATTTCTTTCTGAAATTGGTCCGTCTGTTAGGACGATAAACCCTTCCGGCTCGTCTCGGATCTAGTCATATATGAAGGATGTCTGACACTTCACACATACGTATGCGACGTGTTTCTGTCGCCTTCTGGTCGCGCCAAGTTCGCCCCTAGCACACAAGATGACATGTAGTGACGTTGGAGTCAACTAGAGTTAGGGATGAGCAGCCAATGTAAACAAGGGATATGTAATAAATAAAATATCATATTTGTTAGAAAATATTATTTACCTATAATTCCTAAAATATTTTACAATTCAAATTACTTGTTTTATGACCCTTGCGATAAGAAATTTAAAACAAACATAGATTTGTTTTAGTAGCAATGATTTATGCCTCCAATATAAATTTCCTAATAATCAACAACTCACAAATCCAATTCTTATAAGTTACTATCCAATCATATTAAAAATTCTTTTAGTTTCGCGTTAAATTACCTAGCGAGTACATCATGTACAGTGAATTACCTCAAAAGTGAATTATGTCTGATAAATAAATCATTTTACTACCATCCACTAATCTAAAATGCAATAATCTTATAATCCAAGAATGATCTTCTTTGTAGTGTTCATCTGTTCATGAATTCGCAATGTTTCTGTTGGCCTAGGATGCAGCAAATTCCGAGATCTATCGTGAGAGAATGTAGATGCTGAAAGGTCAGGATTCTTACAATTTTTATCAGTATCTTACTCGTATTATGGTGACATGGACAGCGTGATAAAATATGAGTGCTTGAATGTTTTAGACTAGAGAATAAGAATCGTAAAATGTTTATGGAGACAAAAATGTGCTCGTAATTAGATTGCAACTACAAGATATGGCACCTGAAGCAAACAATGCCCAGCCTGCCCATGAACCGAAATATTCACATTTATATTAATTTTGTCAGTGTGGTTTTTCTACACACTCGTAGATAACGGTACGGTAGTATAAAGGTAAATCAGAAGTACCATCTCGTTTGCAACTGCCCTATTGTCGAAGCTTCGAACTTGTTGTTGGAAGTTGTTGCGGATGTTCTATTTATAATTACTCTTTAAACCTTATAATTTGTGAAACAATATCATTTTTACCTTCCGTCACCTTTAGGTAAGGAAGGTATTGTCTGGTCAAAAAAATTAATGATGAGTTTTTAGTGAATAAGCTCGTTTTAGGGTCCATATAATAAGATTATGTCCGCGCGCGCGCGTGTGTGTGTGTTTATGTTTCGGATCGCATAACTACAATACTACGATTCCAAGTATTATAATTTTTTCATATTCCTCAAATTTACATCCAAAAGAAGAAGTGATTAAATTTTGGTTATAATTGGTTAACCAAAAGTAACCTCTTAGGAAGATTTATCTTTTACGTGTAGATCTATTACGACTTCTGGGAGTTTTGTCGCAGCCTGTATTTCGATTATATTATAAGCATCAGTTGAAATTATTGACACTTGTACTAATAAATTATTTGGATAGATTATCTGTCTGTCAGTTAATGTCAATAGTCCTCAAAAAGGATTAACAGTTTACAATACGTTGTTGGGTAGAGGATTTGAGCCCACGGCCTATCACTTACTAAAACATCCAATAAATAATTATCAGCATTTACGTAGATATACAGCAAAATAAATGGTTTTTGTAATGATTGCAAATATTACTTCTAATATTCGTAATTAGAATAAAATATGTATATTTCACATGTATGTTAAATTGTAAAATATATTGCATTTGCATTAGTTTTGCTTTAGCCTCACGAGATAAGAGACGAACCATTATGCTAAATCAGCATAAATGAGAGAATGACGCTGAGAGTGAAACGATAGGGATTGGGTGTATTTGACTATTCAAAATTTAATATGTTTTAATTTTGTTAAACTTTTAAAAATCATTTAACTAATTTTATTCACACCTTTTTACCTTCCGTCACCTGTAGGTAAGGAAGGTGTTATCTTTGGTCAAAAAATTCAATGATGAGTTTTTAATGAATAAGCATGTTTTAGGGTCCATATAATACGATTTTACCATTTTTACGATGATGTCTGTATGTATGTATGTCTGTGTGTGTGTGTGTGTGTGTGTGTGTGTTTGTGTGTGTGTGACAAAAGTTCCGGATCCCATAACTTCAATACCACGATTCCAAAAATTATAATTTTTTCGTATTCCTCAAGTTTACATCCAGAAGAACAACTGATTAGATTTTGGTTATAATTGGTGAACCGGAAGTAGCCTCATTTGAAGATTTAACAGTTAAATTTGATTTATTGACATTTAATATTATTATAACTTAAAGAATATATTATTCTCTATACGATTTGATTACATTTTATACTTCATATTCAATAGATATGGAGTTAAAGAATTTTAAAGAAATTAAATTTTATAATTCAGCCAGCTATGCTAAACATGGAAACTGCTAAAATATTCATATAATTCAAATTGACAGATGTCAGTATGACTAAAAAGTAAATTAATGTGGCAGAGATGAGAATGTTGAAGTAGATGTTGGGGAACATACGGAAAGATACGGTAATAAAATAACTCTAGAGTGTTACAATTTTCTAGAAAGATACAAGAAAGACGATTACATTGGTTTGAACATGTCATGAGGAGAAATGAAGAATTATATTTGAACAAGAATGAGTAGTTTAGTTATGGGAGGTTGAAGAAGCAGAGAAAGACCAAAGATAAGATGGAAGGACTGTATTGCGGAAGACTTTGAGAGAAAAAGAACCGAATGAGAACGACACGCAAAAATATCGACTCCTAACGAATGGCAAAAGCTAAAGAGGAAGAAGATGTCAGTGTCAAGTGCAAATTGAATAGTTTGTTTATGAGATAATTTTACTGGAAATTTAGAATCTTTTCCAAGAAAAAATATGTATGTAATTTATACATTATACACAGGATTGACGGAAGGTATTGTGCTGGCCACAACAGATTTTTTTGAACTCAAAAAGCTTCTGAAGAAAATTACCGCTCGGAATATAGTAAGTCAAAACCGCTCGGACTTATTAGAGTATTACTTGTTACAATTGGTAACATCCGTGGAATAGTATAAAATTGATTTTATTACAATTTATTAGTATACCATTGGGATCTCGGAAACTATAAGAGCTACGAGGTCGGATAAATGGGCAATGTTATGCAGTTTTCATTGTTGCATCGACCTTTTAAAAATGTAGAAATGTTCAACCTTGGTGTTGCATTTAGTTTTAACCTAAAAAGGTAGCTGCAGTTTCGTCAAAACTTTACAGTGTCCTGATTTTATAATTTTGCGATATTAGCAAATTAATAGAGGGTAAAATAAGCCTTATTAAGGACTAAATTATATATTGGATTTAGGGCGCACATTACAGGAGGTAATTTATAATAAAGTGATATTTTGATGCCGTGTAATTAGAAGTTTTAATTAGCTGTAATTGTAATGATAGTAGAGTGGTTTTAATTAAAGATTATAGTGGAAGTTTGGTTCGTTCGAATGCAATTTAAATTAGGTTATGTCACTGCAGTGGTTTCTGTAAACATAATGAAATATTAGTTAAAAGCTGAACAGTTCCATGTAACGTGAACTTCTGATGTGTGATTCTGTCTGCAAAGTTCAACATTTAACTTAATTTAAATTTTGATAGGAATGTTAATATTGGACAAGTTCATATATTGACTGATTCGTTATTTGATCATTGCATAAATTTGGGTGTCATCTCACGGACTCTCAAAGCTGTCTTGAAATATATTTCGCAAATTATACACTTGTTTATATTGTTGGATATGTGAATTTATTTCGGGCACACTAGTAATTGTATTATTGTGTCTAATCAAGAGATGCATTGTTCTGCAATTGAGTTAGGTTGTTTTGACCACATCTGCTTCTTTCATTAAACTTTAATTGAAGTTAATGTCCTGACCTTTCTTCTTGCTCCAGAATGTATGATATTTATATACAGACGCAATTTCGTATATTGTGTTTTGAACAACAAAACGAATATTAATATACAAACGCGTACTCGTATATTACGGTTTAATGTTAGTTTTATGGTTAGGTTAATGTTTATTTTTGGAAATGAGAATATATTATAATTTTTTACCTCTCGCTAAGAGAGGTATTGAATTTATGTTAAAATTGCATATACAGATTTTACTGAATAAGTACGTTTTAAGGTCACGAGAATCCAATTATAACATTTTTATGATGATGTCTGTATGCGTGTGTATGTGTGTGTTAGGATGTTGTAGGAACGATGTCTCAAATTCTATAAGACTAAAGACCTGTGTAATAAAGGATTACTCAATCTAACAGTAATGGGAAGAGTTGAATATGTTCTGGTAACAATTAGACAATTTGTAAAAAAAAATCTAAATATTATTTGGAAAATTTATGTTACTATAAATAATAAAGATAATTAAACTCTCAATCTGATACATTTAATTTTTTTATTATATATCCTATAGGTTTAGAGATATAGTATATAATAACACAGAATAATCTGTTGTAATAAATCTCGTTGCCCAAAAAACAGTTGAGATATTTGAATGTTTGTAATTAACAGATAAATGCAGTTTTACTAACATCACAGAAAGATTTTTTTCTGGGAGGTACGAGTACATTTAATATATCTCATTGTATTATTAATTAAATATGTATTTAAAATTACAGATACAATAATACCTTTAAGAAATACTGCTAATACTGACAAAGAATTTGAAGAATTTTTAACATAGAAGAGTAGGACAAAATTCCTCATAAGAGATACAATTTCAATTATTTGTGTGTACAAGAAATGTTAAATTCGTTACTAATACGGCACGAGCAGTCATGTGACTTTGTTGCCCTTTGCAAGCAGATATGGGGATCCGTGTCAGAATGACGGCTAGTAGTTATTTACATAGATGTCACAATTGTCATAATTTTTCATTCAAAATTTCAAAATATGCTGATGGATAGAAAATTATGATCTTTTGAATGAAAAATTATGATATTTGACACCTATGTACATTATCACTAGCTGAGACGGGTCACCATATTTGCTTGCCAAGGCCAACAAAGTCACATAAGTGCTCGCGCTATGCAACTTAAAATGAAAATAGCGGAAGTATTGTGCTGGCCGCAACAGATTTTTTTTTAATTTACCGATAGGGTTTCCAAGGCAGTAGGTTTTATTTACTAATTACTGATCGGTAAGTGATGTGATTCATTTACCGATGATCGAAACCGAACGCATTATAATTTATAGTTATTTAAGTATTAAGGGCAGTAAGTGCACCTTACCAGTTGAAGAATAGTTACCGATAAGAAGCACTTAATGCCCGCAATGCTTGTTATATTTTTTGCACGATCGTCCCAATAATAACAAATTAAAGTTTTGAATTATTTAAAAATTATTTTGACATTTTAAAAGCATTAGTTGTCATTTTTAAGTGAGCTATGATCGTTGTTTTGTTATCGTTAAAGCTTTAAAAATTGTACATTTATTTTTTATTTACGTAATTTTCACCGTCTCCAGATTGGTAGGTAGTCACATCACTTACTGATCAGTACCACATCACTTACTGATCAGTAATTTATAAACAAAACTTACTGCCTCGGAAACCCTATCGGTAAAGTTTAAAAAAACCTGATCATGCATCTACGGTGTGATAAATCCGATTTCGGCATAATAATACATATAGATTTAACAATGTTGCCACTATTTGGGTTTAAGTTCCCTGCGAAATTTCCAATGCAACTTCCATTCTCAAGTTCCCCTATTTGCAATTCCTGTCTGCATGACGTTTACAAAGCGGCTTACAAACACGCCATTTGCAGAGCGGGTCAATGGCGACCCGAAGCCTAGAAGCTATTTCTACCGACCGACTGTCACCGACATTACTTAATAATTTAAAAACAGCTAATTGAACGTCTATAAATACCATGCGCCCGATCGCCCACGTCCGCCATCTCCTTTTTATTTTGTTTCTGTTGGTTTCATCAGACGCCGCGCATTCACACGACTGCTGGCGCCACCATCGCGTCGAACAATAGATAAAACGGGGATTTTTATGTAATTGACGGGAAAGGAATTGAGTTAAAAAACGAATATTAAGTTTTTGATTTCATTACTTTCACGCTGAAAACATAACGTTCTTTCACACTTAATAATGTGTTAAAATACTTTTTATTAAATGTTGTTCCATATATAGGAGTGGTCCATTATTCGCTTTACCATTTTTATAAATTTTGTTTGAAATTTAGAAAATAAATTCCTTGGAAAGTTAAAGCAGAAAATTTCACAATAGAACAAGTAAAAATTTTTGAAATAAATTTTATTTTATTATTCATTAAGACAACTTTATTCACAATCTTCACATTTTTCCTAAATAAATAAGTCTGTACTTTGAGAAATAAATTAAGGTCGAATCTAGTTGTCACTGGATATAATAAATATATAATAATTGTATTATATTATGAACCCAAATCCATAATATTTCGGCCATTTTACATATTGAACAAACAAATTATAAAACCGTAAATGGTGAGGAATTTCTAAAAATTATTTCTTTCGACTAATTTAATATGTATGTACAGTAATTTTTTTAAAGATGTCCGATCAAGGTTTTCTGTACCATGAATGAATTATTAAATTGGCATACATTTATCTCTTTCCTTTGCAAAGGCTATAAGCGTGTGCGATAAGGATGGATACAACACGGTTGTCTTTCAAAAATTCATATTGTTTCGACTAAGTTAAGACATTCCACTTTAAAACAATGATCGTTGTTGATAATACTTTCGCTGTAACGTAAGTTTATTTATTAATTCAGATACATTACCTTATTTCATAGCCGTACGAATAACGTTATTTTCTATCAGAGTCACTGACAGTCACATTTTGTCAGTATTTTATTTTTCACATATTTGGTTTTACATTTGCTAATAAATTTACCAGTTGACTTATTTTTGAATTTTGAATGCTTTTATTGTAACATATTTTTATAATAATAAAATAATAGTAGTGTCTTATGTACCCTCATAAAAACTAAGCAAACGACACTACTGAATTTGTCATTATAGGCGGAGCAAAAATCTGAATTCATACAATTCATAGATGATCTTTTCGGACATCTTTCAAAATTGTAAAAAATCCATAAACCATCCCTCTCCCTAAAAATATAAAATCTCCTTACCTTTTTGCTGCTTTTGAACACATTACACTTGAAGACATTACTCGCCCCGTCACGAGCGATGTAGCTGAAGATCTTGAGATCCTGCGAGTCGTGCGACACGTAGAAGATCCGGTAGATGGGGTGTGAGAGCAGAAAGGGCTTCCCCTCGTCCAGCCAGTGTTTTCTCTAAGGGCATAAAACTCACTTAGTACCGCCCTGTCGCGCGCGCTATCACACGCTGTTTAGATAAAAGAATTCTCTTGTTAAGATAAAAGAAAGGAGGGGTGTAAATAAGGAAAATTAAGAAGAAGGGAGGGTATTTTTTATACTTAAAGTTAAATGGGTTAATTGAAAGAATGGTAGGTCTAAGGGCCGCCATCTTCAATTCAAACATGGTATGCAAAGAACTCATTGTACAAGAAGCTTTGTTTCTCGCTAAGAGAGGTATTTGATTCATTCTAAAAATCGCATATCCAGATTTTGAATGAATAAACACGTTTTAAGATTCCTATAATCCGATTTTAATATTTTTACGATGATGTCTGTGTGTGTGTGTGTGTGTGTGTGTGTGTGTGTGTGTGTGTGTGTGAATGTGTATGTATGTGGAGGTTGCAAGGACGATTTCTCAAAAACTATAATACTTAATATCTGTTTAGCTACATATTTATCAATTGGACATAACTAGGAAGAGCTGAACAGTTTTTGGTAATAATTGGACAACTGGAAGTAGCAGATTCTTGAAAAAAAATCTTCTAAATATTATTTTTTGAAATTTTTTCTTGGTAATATTAAAGAAAATTAAATTCTCAATCTGACACATTTAAATTGTTTTATTATGTTTCGTATAGGTTTGGAGATATAGTATAATAGTAAATAGAATAATATGTTGTAATATATCTCGTTGCCCAAAAAACAGTTGAGATATTTAAATTTTTGTAATTGACAGATAAACGCAAAATGTCAGTTTTCTGGGAGGTACTAATACATTTAATATATATTATTGTATTATTATTTAAATTTGTATTTAAATAGTAGGTATGTTAATATTACATATATCCTTAAAAAATACCGCTAATACTGTCAATGAATTTGAAGAATTTTTAACATATTAGAAGAGTAGGACAAAATTCCTCATAGAACAAAAGAAGAGATACAATTTCAATTATTTGTATGTACAAGAAATGTTAAATTCGTTACATATAGGGCGCGAGCAGTCATGTGACTTTGTTGGCCTTTGCAAGCAGATGAGGATCCGTGTTCGAATTACGGCTAGTAGTTATTTACATAAATAAATAAATATATCACTACGGCATATTACCCATTGTTGGGTGTGCCAATCTGCTTATTTACATAGATGTCACAATTGTCATATATCATAGTTTT
This sequence comes from Harpalus rufipes, assembly GCA_951394225.1. Taxonomy (NCBI): domain Eukaryota; kingdom Metazoa; phylum Arthropoda; class Insecta; order Coleoptera; family Carabidae; genus Harpalus; species Harpalus rufipes. The sequence continues at coordinate 3,739,273 of OX596277.1, forward strand.
CATTCAAAATTTCTAAATATTTTGATGTTTATTTCTCATCAATAGTATGAAATATACTTGTCGAGGAAAATATGTACATTATTAATAGCTGTCATTCTAACACGGGCACCCATATCTGCTTGCCAGGGCCAACAAAGTCACATGACTGCTCGCGCCCTATGCAACATAAAATGAAAATGGCGAGAGGTATTGTACTGACCACAACAGATTTTTTTAAATTTTGGTAAAGGACTACATCGCGCCAGAAAACCAACGGATCCGCTTCTCTCGCAATATTAGGGGCTTTCATATATCTCCCTACTTTTTGTAGAAATCAGGGGTTAGGTACTGGTTTTTTGAAAGCGCCATATTGAACATGTATTGGTGTATCGGCAAACAAATATCGTCGAGTCCGACATATTGACTAAAAAACAATGTCGCTAATATATCGGTATCGCGATGGATTTGGGGTTACGCGAACGCAGGCGGTTTCTTAAAGATTCCATGATCGAAAAAGTTTGGAAACCGCTGCTCATACAATTTTAATATCAGTTTACATAACATGCTTTTATGTTAGGCACGGAACTCTTTAAACAATTTGATGATTATTGCCCCCAAGGCAGCATTTGAAATCTGAAGCTACTATAAGCACCCTACTTTACGTAACCTATTTCACAAGTTGAGAGATATGAGTACATCCACATCCGAGTTGAAAACTTCCGTCATGCCATTTCTACAGAACTACTCAACTCTGTTTTAATTTATTTGTCTTATCTGGAAAATTACAATGTCTTTATACACTCAGCGACATCCACTAACTTTGTTGGATTTGATGGAGGAAGTTTCCAGGCTAATTGTTGGCGAAATGGTTCTTCCAGTCAACAGAAATATGACGAATACAAGTTTTGAAGTTTCAAATTTATTTTAATGCTCTATCGGTGATGGTGAACGGTGATTCATCAAGAGGTTCAATTTGGATGATTCAAAATCTATTTATGTTTTTGATACGTGTGTCTATGTCAAGGATAAGTGGATGATTGAATGATGGATCAGGGGTACCACATGAATATAAAGTAATGGATCGTTGCTGGGAAAACTATAATGAAATTATGTTTTAAACACATGAAAAATTGTACTAAATCTAAAATATATTATTATACGAGTTTCATAAGACGATGAATTGTTCCACGAGTATAATACACGTTTTTTTTATACTATGCGTCACTTATTTTATAGAATTTTTGATATGTTGTTTACGAAAAATATCAAACTAAATTCTAGGGATTTATTTTAAACTTGGTAACCATGTCGAATAAAATTATCTGTATGACGTTTTGGAATTTCAACTGTTTTAAAAAAACTGCATTTTAAATTATTTTCATGTAACAGCTTATCTTTACCAGATTGGATATTATTTTAAACTGACTTTCTTATTGGCTTTTCTTAATAAAAATAATTATCTGACGGTGGAAATAATTTCAAATTGTATGAATATTTGAGGTTATATCAGTGTGAAGTTGGGTACTTAATGACATTTAACATGGAGTACCAATCTTACAAAATAAATAGTTACCAAAACTAGTTTAATTGTTACTTTTATTGTTAAACTGTTATCGGTACAATAATGAGCCGATTGTGATTGCAAAGTATAAAAATATTTTTGTTATATATCGAGGGGCTTCCCAAATCAGGGGCATTAAAAACAATAAATGTACAAGGTGTAACAGCTAAACGAGCTACCTAAAGTAATTACTATATTATTATAGATACAATAAAATATTATAACACTCGTGGCCAAAAAAAACCCGGACACTTAAAAAAGTTTTTATCGTCTTGAAACAAACAAAATATAGGTTTATTTGTTATTTTTTGTTAAATTATGAATAACTGATCTGTAAAGTAAATTAGATAATAAAAAAACATTTAGCAAACACTTTTTTACCTCTCGCTAAGAGAGGTACGAGTATTGGATTCATGCTAAAAATCGAATATCCAGATTTTAATGATTAAGTACAGTTTAACGCCACTACAATCCGATTTTAATATTTTTACAATGATGTGTGTGTGTGTGTGTGTGTGTGTGTGTGTATGTGTGTGTGTGTGTGTGTGGATGTATGTGTAATATTCGTAATTAGAATAAAATATGTATATTTCACATGTATGTTAAATTGTAAAAGATATTGCATTTGTATTAGTTTTGCTTTAGCCTTACAAGATGAGAGACGAACCATTATGCTAAATTAGCATAAATGAGAGAATGACGCTGAGAGTGAACCGATAGGGATTGGGTGTTCGTCGTTGCTTTTGTATTTGACTATTCAAAATTTAATATGTATTATTTTATGTTTTTACTTAGTTCTAATTTTATTTTTAATTTATATTCATATCTAACTTTATCGTTGTAAATATATTTTGTTAAACTTTTAAAAATCATTTAACTAATTTTATTCACACCTTTTTACCTCTCGCTAAGAGAGGTAATGGATTCATGCTAAAAATCGCAGATCCAGATTTTATTGAATAAGCACGTTTTAAGGTCCATACAATCCGATTTTAACATTTTTACGATGATGTGTGTGTGTGTGTGTGTGTGTGTGTGTGTGTGTGTGTGTGTCTGTGTGTGTGTGTGTGTGTGTGTGTGTGTGTGTGTGTGTGTGGATGTATGTGTGTGTATGTGTGTATGTGGTCGGTTGGAAGGACGATTTCTCAAAAACTATAATTCTGTTTAACTACTTATTTTTCAATCTAACATTACTGGAAAGGGCTGAAAAGGTTCTGGTAATAATAGGTCAATCGGAAGTAGCAGATTCTTAAAAAAAATCTTCTAAATATTATTTTTTGAAAATTTTCGTTATTGCTTATTAAAGAAGAGTCAATTCTCTATCTGATACATATAAATATTTTATTATATCTTTTATAGATTTAGAGATATAGAAATATAATATATAAAATAATCTGTTCGTCACAGGCAGTGTAATTTGGCGCCTATTCAAATAATATACTTTTAAATTGCTATACTTTGGTTCACGAAAGATGACTATTCATGGTCACTTGTTCGAAGAAAGAATACACAGCATTTTATACAATAGTAACTTAGCAACATTTCATGTTAGAAAGAGAAAGATTATTTGACGTATGTCTATACAGTTTATGTTGTGTGACAGATATACGTAAATGATGACATTACTTTCCAACACATTACAAATAATAATGACGTATGTCGTAGAGTTACAGATATCTAATTATGTACTGCACTGCCCTCTGTCCTATTAGTTACCCAGTGACGTTGACATTTAAATCAAATTATTATTCCATGGATTTTATTAAGTCTATGTTTTTGGGTTTTGCAAATACATAGGTGAAGAGCATATATTTTTGAGAAAGGCATTATTTAAAAAGAAACATAATTTTCAAATAAATTATACTTATTTTTTTCAGTTCAAATGTATCCATAAATATTTCATGTTGCACGTCTATGTATACGAAATGCAGTGAAGTTATCTGCTATTAATATTATACCATACGGTTAATAAATGCCCTTGAATTGTCATCTTTCGTGAACGAAACTATACTGTGTTTAATATATACAGGAATTGGTACAGAAAATCATATTTACTAATACTAAAAGGTATTTTTATTCTGAAATTGGAAAGCCTATTGTTGTATAGTTATCGTACATTTTAACACGAAGTATGAAATCTCATAATATGTTAAGTTGTAAACTAGGTTAAGTGAAGCAGTCTGCTAAACTTGAGGAAATTTTATGTTTGTATATTCGGGCACTAAACGTTCAGCATATGATGACACCATTACAGAGCTCGTGGTTTATTACTCTACAGAACTTTGATGGATTAAACCAGGAGAAGTATTGACGGATGGAATATATGGTGGTACAATGTACACTACTTCCAGTCTCATTATAAATGGAACCATTACTCCTACGTCATACCAGGATAATGGAATTATAACTCAGAAATGAAAACTTTATACGAACTAAGAGAATATTACATAACAATAACTAAGTTAGTACATATAACAGTGAATTTTTATTGGGGGTCGTTAATATTGAATATGTTTTAAAAGACAAAGCGAACAAATGAAAATCAAAAACAGTGTTGTGCATTTGTTTCTATTTTATTAAACAAATCACAACAAAACTTAATCTCATATCTCACGCGCAAAACTTACGCTCTTTTCAGTATTTGTTAAATTTCTGAACAGACTTTCAGGGCCTAGAGTAAAGCGAGCGAGGCACTACTGTCCATACTATGTAACTTGGCGAGTTGGGGCAATTCACATTATCACTGCGGTAATGGGAAAGTTATAAAATCCATAGGCGTACCGAAGAATAATGAAGTTCAATAAAATTACGAACATTACAAAAAAAAAAGAAATTATTTATACAAAAAAAAATATTACAAATATTGGAATGAATTATTTATTATATAAATCATATTATAATTAATTATTTTGTAAATTAATAAAGTTAAGAAAATAAAATTTGCTTTGTGTAAGGCAATAAAACATTGTAAAATCACTATTTCACTTCTGAAGCTGTGCGGCATCGAAGTAAAAGTAAATATTTAACAAAACGCAACTTAGGAATAGTGAACTGAATTACATTCTTTTGGCTCGCCTAGTTACATCGTATGAACTGTACTTGCCTGTAAAAAAGTCACATGGCTGCTCGCGGCTTATAAGTAACGTATTTAACATTTCTTGTACACACAAATAATTGAAATTGTATCTTCTTTCGTTCTATGAGTAATTTTGTTCTACTCTTCTAATATGTTCAAAATTCTTCAAATTCATTGCCGATATTAGCAGTATTTCTTAAGGATATATTAATGAACCTATAATTTAAATACATATTTAATTAATAATACAATAATATATATTAAATTAACTCGTACTTCCCAGAAAAATCTGATTTTTTACATTGACATTTTGCATTTATCTGTCAATTACAAACATTTAAATAGGTCAACTGTTTCTTGGGCAACGCGATTTTTTACAACAGATTATTCTATATTATTATATACTATATCTCCAAACCTATACGAAATATAATAAAAAAATTAAATGTGTCGGATAGAGAATTCAATTTTCTTTAATATTACAAGAAATAAATTCAAAAAATCATATTTAGAATTTTTTTATTTCAAGAATATGCTACTTCCGGTTATCCAATTATTACCAAAACATTTTCAGCTCTTCCCATGAATGTCCGATTGGGAAATTCGTAGTTAAATAAACATAAAGTCTTATAGTTTTTTAGTAATCGTCCTTCCAACGTCCCACACACATACATACACACACACATACATACACACACACACACACACACACACACACACACACACACACACACACACACACACACACACACACACACACACACACACGGACATCATCTTAAAAATGTTAAAATTGGATTATAGGGACCTTAAACCGTGCTTATTCAATAAAATCTGGATATGCGATTTTTAGCATGAATCCAATACCTCTCTTAGCGAGAGGTAAAAATTGCAAAATTTACATATATATATATCTAGTGACCTATGTATTTTTTCTTAATAAACCGACTTAGTAGCTCTTATAGTTATCGAGATAATTAACAAAAATAAAATAAAAATAATGGCCCGTTTTCTTTACACTTGAGTGTATAATATTGTCTATAATACTACTCCTACATAAGCTGGATTATGTCGTCAAAAGGAGAACAATTTTTTGTATGAATTTTACAGATTTAAAGCCATTTCTGGTAAGGAAGCTAAAAGATTTCTTTGTAGTTTCATAGTCTAGAGGAGTTATCTTACTGGCTCGTTGTCTTGGAGAGAGCCTCACAAGGATCATATTTCTATTATTTCAAAACTGAATATAATTTGCCAGTTTTAAGTTTGCCGTCGAATTTAACCCACAGACGAATCGTTCACTTTTTGATTACGAGAAAAATCTCAGTTAACTTATAAAAGAAAAATAAATAAACCAAAACTCTCAGAATAAATTTGGAAACTTCCCATACACTTCCTAGTTCCACTTCCTGGTATCAAATTCAATTCCAACTTCCACCCTCAAACATCCCCCTCACCTTCTTCTTCTTCCTTAACGTGACTCGCACGCCATCAACGGAGACTTCAATGGTCACCTTCTTCTTCTTGATGCCTTTGGCTTTGAACTCGTACTGCAAGCAAACGGCTCGTTTAGCCTTTATGCAGTACGTGACTTAAGGGTTGTTTTCAGGGGTACTTACCCGTATCCTCCTCATGGCGGCAACGATCTCCACGCGGCTTGTCGGCCGGGGGACGTCCAGGCTCCCGATATACTGAAATTATACAGATTGTTAGGATGGTGGTGATGGCTAATCGAATACGAATGAAATTTTTATATAAGGTGGGAGATTCAGAGTTTTCGAATTACGTGAGAGATTTTATAAATATTATTTCAAATAAGAAATATCTATGCAAGGTGTAATTTTTACAACGGATGCGGCTATAATATAAAAACAGTTTTTTAGCTATCAAAAGTTTTTATATTAATGTATAAAAAAAAAATTGGTGCACATTATAGAAAAAAAAAATTGATACTAAAAACGGTTCATTTTGGTCCAACAAAATATAAATTTAATCGACATACGAAATTTCATACGAAGAATTAAAATTTAACTTCACCACTTCAAAAAGGAGAACATTTTGACAATATGAGCTGAATTTTCAAAAATAAATGAGATTAGCGGTAGAATTTTTGTGCAGATTATGTTATTTGACTGTACTTTATAAGAGGCTAAAATTATAGTAAGATTCTGGAGAAGAAAATACGGATAATACATAATCAATTGGAACAGTAGTTATATTACTATATGATGCAAAGGAATTTAATACAGTAGCCAACATTAGTAGATATGTAGGTAAGTATGTACAGTAAAATTGTTTAATGATGTCCTATTAGAGTTATCTATATCATGAACGAATTAACAAAATCTTAATACATACAATTCGTAGATTACCTTGATCGGACATCTTTAATTTTTACCTCTCGCTAAGTGAGGTATTAGATTCATGCTAAAAATCGCATATCCAGATTTTATTGAATAAGCACGTTTTAAGGTCCCTACAATCCGATTTTAACATTTTTACGATGATGTCTGTGTTTGTGTGTGTGTGTGTGTGTCTGTGTGTGTGTGTGTGGATGTATGTGTGTGTGTGTGTGGATGTATGTGTGTGTGTATGTATGTGGGATGTTGAAAGACGATTACTCAAAAACTATAAGACTTTATATTTGTTTAACTACGTATTTCCCAATCGGACATTCATGGGAAAATCTGAAAAGGTTTTGGTAACAATTGGACAACCGGAAGTAGAAGATTCTTGAAAAAAAATCTTCTAAATATTATTTTCTGAAATTTTTTCTTGCTAATATTAAAGAAAATTAAATTTTCTATTTGATACATTTATAGTTATTTAACTATCAAGTGTGTTAATGAGGGCGATTAATGATCGAGACATTTTAACGCGTGAGCGTAGCGAACGCGTTAATTGTTGAGATCATTTATCGCCAATTAACACACGTGTTAGTTACAATATTTTTTCGTTGACCGTATCTTACTTAAATTGAAAATCTAATTTTATTCCATGACAATTTTTTTTAGGTTAGTAATGGTTGACCGAACGTCAAATTTTGTCAGAAAATCAATAAGTTTTGTCATCAATTGTTTTCAGTGGGTGCGTTCAGTTTACTTAATGCTAGACAACGCAAGCGGTTTTTTATGTTATTTGAGGAATTTTATTCTTTCAAATTCATTTTAAAGGTATGCTACGTGAATATACCTAGCTAGTAAGTGTCAAAAGCATGACTTTTAATTCTGTCTACCTTTTTGTTACAACTTAGCGTTAACAATACATGCTGTGTTCCATGTGGTGAACGCACCCAATAAATCGTTTATTAATAAAAAATCATGCATTAATAGGGGTCATTAATGAATGATTTTCTATACATTAAAATAACCTATTAATAAACGGTCGACGGAAAAAATATTTTATTATATATTTTATAGATTTAGAGATAATAGAAATATAATATATAAAATAAACTATTGTAATAAATTTTACAGCCGAAAGATTGCCATGGAAAATAGTTGAAAATTTAAATTGTTTGCAACTGACAGATAAATGTTAATGTCAGACGTGTCAGAAATCCGGAGACATTACGGAAGACTTTTTCTGGGAAGTACATAGATTATATTATTTCTTAATGTATTAATAGTTAAATATTTAATATTATAGGTATATACACATACCCTTCAGAAATACTGTTAATCCCGACAATGAATTGGAAACATTTTGAAAAATTAGAAAAGTAATACAAAATTTCTTCATACAATGAATTTAAAATTAAACAATCTAAATGTAAGGAATAGATGTAAGTAGAATTGTTGATATAGACCAGGGCTTCTCAACCTTTTTTATATACCGCCCACTTGGTCATATTTTAAAGTGACGCAATTTGCTTACCGCCCACCTACATAATTTGCGATCATTTTAATTCACTGTATTTTGAAATAAAATGTAAAAATTATTGCAACCAATGAGGCTCAAAAATAATTCAAATACGTAAATTATAACAATGAGCAAATATTAACAAGTTTAAAATATCTAAATTTTGGTATTTTATAAAATAGGTAAATTAGGGAACTACTTAGCTAAGGTAGCTATTTACGTCCCATCGTGAATAGAAACCAATACCAAATAACGTCCAAATAGCTTCCTTACGATATTGGCTGTGAATAAAACAATTAATTTGATTTCAGTTCATATAAAAAAAAACGAAGATTTGCTCTTCTCCAATTTCCTAATTAACAGAAAAATATTAATAATTTTTGCCGCCCACTAAAAATCGGAAATCGCCCACTAGTGGGCGGTACTGCCCACGTTGAGAAACCCTGGTATAGACTGTAGAGTCTTGGTATATAAGAAATGTTAAATACAATAGGGCACGAGCAGTCATGTGAAGCAGATATGGTGGCCCGTGTCAGAATGATAGCTAGTAATTATGTACATAGATGTCAAATATCATAATTTCTCATTCTAAATTTAGTGATTTTCCAATTCCATGTAGTTTATTTTCCTAGACAATTCCACACTCCTGGTGACAAATTAACTACGTGAATTTAGAAAATCTTGAAATTTTTAATGAAACATTCTAACATTTCACATCTACGTACATAATTATTAATTATCATTATTACGGGCTCCCATATCTACTTGTCAAGGCCAACAATGTCACATGACTGCTCGCACCCTATACTTATGTAACCAAAAACGTAAGAGGCGAGAGGTATTGTGCTGGACACAACAGATTTTTTTTACTGTACTTAAGTTAACAAAATTTAAATGACGGGAGGTATTGTGCTGGCCAATTAATAAAGTTATAAAATTTGTGCAAATTTTTTGTTAACACACCCTTAGCTATGACAAAACATTTTCATGATATGTACGAGCTATTTTATCGCGTACATCGACAAAAATAATTTGCCAAGTATGTTTTCAAACAGCTACATGTAACAAAAATGTACATTTGCAAAATGGCCCATCATTCCAATCGTTCAATAATTTATTGTATGTATGTGTGTAAAGGGAGGAAGAAATTTTTATACACGAATGAAAAATGTGAATACATATGCTTCTATTCATCGTTTCTGTTTTCTTTTGTTGTGTCTACAGAATTTAAAGTGTTTTGTTAACATGAAATCTATGCGGTCGATCTGGATAGAATATTGTTTGGAATATTGTATTCGATTCACAATGCACGAGCTTTTGTGGTTGTTGGTTAGTCGAATAGTTCCTGTACGCACAATATCTTCGATATTGTCTGGAAACTCGTAATAATCTAATATACATACAATTTGCATCCAACATCTAAGTTCTGAGTGCTTTAGAATCTACCAGAAACTACAGATGCGGTTGAGGAAGTGTGGACCGGCAATTTTACACACCACTTATTTTCTATAATGTGACAGTTTTGGTTCTTTGCGAACTTATTTCATTCTACATTAGGGGTCAGCTTCCGAAAGAACTTTGCTATCTAATATTACGTTTTTTACCTTCCGTCACCTATAAGCAAGGTATTGTCTTTGTTAAAAAAAATCGGTGGTGAGTTTTCAAAGAATAAGCATGTTTCAAGGTCACTACAATACGATTTTACTATTTTTACGATGATGTCAGTATACGAGTATGTGTGTGTAGGTTTATAAATTCAAAAATTACAATTTTTACGTATTCCTCTTCCTTACATTACTTTTATTACAAACTTAAGAAAAATACGGTTATTGTAACGTTATAATAACGAAACCAAAATATCGTTATTTTGTTTTCTATTAAGTTATTTATAACGTTATGTAACGAATTTTTACCTCTCGTTAAGAGAGGTATTGGATTCATGCTAAAAATCGTTTATCCAGATTTTACTGATTAAGCATGTTTTAAGGTCCCTACAATCCGATTTTAACATTTTTACGATGACGTCTGTGTGTCTCTGTGTGTTTGTGTGTGTGTGTGTGTGTGTGTGTGTGTGTGTGTGTGTGTGTGTGTGTGTGTGTGTGTGTGTGTCTATGTGTGTATGTGTGTATGTGTGTGTGTGTGTGTGTGTGTGTGTGTGTGTGTGTGTGTGTGTGTGTCTATGTGTAAAATACTATAAGACTCAATATTTGTTTAACTACGTATTTCCCAATCGGACATTCATGGGAAGAGCTGAAAAGATTTTGGTAACAATTGGACACCCGGAAGTAACAGATTCTTGAAAAAAAATCTTTTAAATATTAATCTGACAATTTTTCGTGGTAATATTAAAGAAAATTTAATTTTTAATGTGACACATTTAATTTTTTTATTATATCTCATATAGGTTTGGGGATATAGTATATAATAATATAGAATAATCTGTTAAAATAAATCTCGTTGCCTAAAAAAAAAACAGTTGAGATATTCAAATGTTTGTAATTGACAGATAAATGCAAAATGTCAGTGTCAAAAATCAATTTTTTCTGGGAAGTACGAATACATTTAATATATACTATTGTATCATTAATTAAATATGTATTTAAATTATAGGCATGTTAATATTACATATATTCTTAAGAAATACCGCTAATACTTTGCAGAAATTTGAACATATTCGAAGAGTAGGACAAAATATCTGATACAACGAAAGAAGAGATACAATTTCAATTATTTGTATGTACAAGAAATGTTAAATTCGTTCCTTATAGGGCGCGAGCAGTCATGTGACTTTATTGTTGGCATTGGTAAGCAGATATGAAGATCCGTGTCAGAATGGCGGCTAGTAGTTATTTACATAGATGTCACAATTGTCATATGTCATAATTTTTCTTCCAAAATTTCAAAATATTTTGATGTTTATTTGTCATCAATAGTATGGAATATACTTGTCGAGGAAAATAATCCACATGGATTTGGAAAATGTTTTGAATAAAAAATATGATACTTGACACCTATGTATATTATTAATAGCGGTCATTCTAACACGGGCCTCTATATCTGCTTGCCAAGGCCAACAAAGTCACATGACTGCTCTCGCCCTATGTAACATAAAATGAAAATTGCGAGAGGTATTGTGCTGGCCATAACAGATTTTTTTTATGACGTTATGAAATAACTTAATATTTCGTTAACTTTATCCCATCCCTGATCCTAGAAACCTTAAAACGTGCTTATTAACTAAAAACACTTCACATCTAAAAGTGACGGAATGTAAAAATGAGTAGCTTTACAATATTACTGCGTTAAACGTTGAACAAAATTTCAAGGGTATCGCGTAAACCATAAAATTACAGAATATGATTTTTGTATCGTACGTTGTACATTACGTTAAAAAATATTAGATGGTTAACAATTTCGTCCATGAACTTAGAGAATAAGTATATAAACTGTTACCGTTATCTATTATTTCCATATTTCAAATGATATTTGTGTTTACGTCATTGCTATTCCGTGACACCCAGACAAACAGCTACTGTAAACATTGCTTGTATTTCTCATTATAATACACAACAGACTAACGGCATTAAATCTGGAAAAACACGGATCCTCGACGATCCCAGCGATAAATTCTTCCATATTTCAAATTTAAAAACGCAATAAACGTTTATAATTCACGGCGACATAAATTAACATCCAGAAAGATAAATCCTTGCCATCAGCACGATTTACCATCGAACAAATCGTGACTCCTCGCGCGATTCTATTAAAAGCGCGGGAATTTATCTTGCTGGAGATGATTTTCAAAATAAAACAAAAACACACAGGAAAAATGGCGGCCATTCGTGACTTGAGCGGAGAAAATATGGTGGAATAATGTAAAGCGGAATGAACATTTATTTTCCCCGATTGAATGGGTCTGTTACCACGGAAGAAGAATCTCGACGTTCTTGTAACTTCGGCCGCCGATTTAATATTCAGACACTGGGAAACAAAAGCGACTGGTCCTGGAGAAATGGACTGGAAAACTACGAGGTATTTAATCGAGGACTAAGGCTCATCTTTTCATGCATGTTTTGTTCCAAATCTCGAAAAATGCTTCCGAATTGAGACAAATTGTCGTCTTAAATATTCTATCAAACTGGATTTTCAGCTCGGTGAATTTCAATGGATTATTTTTCAAATAGGGATCGCAAGGTAATGACTTCTTAAAAATATGTAGCGTATCAGTTTTACTCTTAAGTATTTGTGGTAATTTCTCGACTGTGATGTGGATTAGGAGTTAACAATTACTCGAAAGTTCAGTCAAATAGTATTTATTCTTACTATACCAACGTTTCGGTGCACCCTTGCACTTTCTTCAGGGTAGTAAGATCTTACAGATTGTTACAATTCATGTACATAAAATACATTTGTAGAAAACATTCAGTTAATTTATTAAACATCGTACAAAAAATTCAAAGAGCAAATGGATGTGTGTATGCTATTTGAATATTTTGTACGATGTTTAATAAATTAACTGAATGTTTTGTACGAATGTATTTCGTGTACATGAATTGTAACAATTTGTAATATCTTACCACCCTGAAGCAGGTGCAAGAATGTACCGAAACGTTGATATAGTAAGAATAAATACTGTTTGACTGAACTTTCGAGTAATTGTTAATACCTTAACCTTAAGTATATTTGATTATTATTAAAAGGGTACTAGTTTACAAAATCATCAAATTGATTTAAGGTCGGTACTGTCATGTATGGCCCTAAACGCGTGTTTGTGAAAAAAAGACCTACTTGTCTTGTAAATATATAGATGTGTAGCACACAGAAAAGTTTACATTTGTCCGGGACACGTGCCTTTTCAATAGCAAACGCATTTGCGGACGGATACCATTTCAAATAACAAAGTAGGAAGACACATTAAATTACTAATATTTTTGATTGTTTCACTTAATTTTGAATTTTGTTCATTGGCAGCTAATGATTCCAAAATCATAGTTCCTGGAATAACGGGTATTGGGAAATTAAATCTGCATTTATTTTTATTTTTTGTTTCATACGCACAACCATGTAACATTCTTCCGGATCATAATAGCAAGTTATACATTTGTCAACGAAATACACTCCTGGACATTAATTTTATCAAAAGAATAAAATTCTGGTGGATCCTTCAACCAAAGAAATATATGTTCATGAGGTGATCCACGCATTTGAAATTTCACAGAATCCATAATCTTGAAAAAATCGAAAGTTTATTTAAGGCCTAATTTTTTTTATCAAGATTGACATATAAAAAATATCAAATATCATTGTGAAGATTGCTTTGTACTGGTTTCAAATTAATCCGTTCTACATACTGCCTTCGCTTTGTATTTTACTTCATATTAATATCTTGAGATAACAGTCTGTCTGCAGATGAAATGCAGTTTAGATTAAATAATCTACATCTACCAAGATAAATTTGCAACATTCAGAAGATTTGCATCATAAATACAAGCAGAGAATTTATGAACATATGGTTTATAACAAAATGCAGGTTTAGCTAAGTTACACCTACGTTTAAATTTACAATTAAAAATATCAATATTCGTTTATGTAGTGTTTTTAATCAATGCTGCTACAGGACAAAAGAAGGCGATCTTAGCATAAGTTGTATGATATTTTTTTACCTTCCGTCACCTTTAGGTAAGAAAGGTATTACTTTTGATGAAAAACTTCAATAATGAGTTTTTAGTGAATAAGCATGTTTTACCATTATTACGATGATGTCTGTAAGTATAAAAACTGTTATGGGCTTCAAGTAAAGTATCACTTCCGGTTTATCAATTTCAGTCAAAATAAAATATGTTGTTCCCCTTAATATAAAAGTCTTAAATACTAAAATTGAAAAATTTTAGATTATATTTTAATATAGTTCTTCATGTAAAACTGTTATGAACTTCAAGTAAAGTATCACTTCCGGTTTGTCAATTTCAGTTAAAATAAAATATGTTGTTCCCCTTGATATAACAGTCCTAAATACTAAAATTGAAAATTTTTAGATTATATTTTAATACAGTTCTTCTTGAAAAACTGTTACGGGCTGCAAGTAAAGTACCACTTCCGGTATGTCAATTTCAGTTAAAATGTACTATGTTGGACTCCTTGATATAAAAGTACTAAATACTAAAATTGAAAATTTTTAGATTATATTTTAATACAGCTCTACATGAAAAACTGTTATGGGCTTCAAGTAAAGTATCACTTCCGGTTTGTCAATTTCAGTCAAAAACTAATAGGTTGTTCCCTTTGATATAAAAATCCTAAATACTAAAATTGAAAATTTTTAGATTATATTTTAATACAGTTCTTCATGAAAAACTGTTATGGGCTTCAAGTAAAGTATCGCTTCCGTTTTGTCAATTTCAGTCAAAAACTAATAGGTTGTTCCCTTTGATATAAAAATCCTAAATACTAAATTTGAAATTTTTTAGATTATATTTTAATATAGTTCTCATGAAAAACTGTTACGGGCTTCAAGTAAAGTACCACTTCCGGTTTGTCAATTTCAGTCAAAATATAATATGTTGTTCCCTTTGATATAAAAATCCTAATACTAAAATTGAAAATGTTTAGATTATATTTTAATACAGTTCTTCATGAAAAACTGTTACGGGCTTTAAGTAAAGTACCACTTCCGGTTTGGCAATTTCAATGAAAATATAATATGTTTTTCCCTTTGATATAAAAATCCTAAATACTAAAATTGAAAATTTTTTGATTATATTTTAATACAGTTCTTCATGAAAAACTGTTACGGGCTTTAAGTAAAGTACCATTTCCGGTTTGTCAATTTCAGTCAAAATATAATATGTTGTTCCATTTGGTTAATCTTTTTGTGTTTATATTTGAAAAAAATATATAGATGTCTTTTCCCGTTCCCGAAATATTAATTTTTTATAGTTTTTCTACAAAAATACACTATATCCCTGACTACAATTATTTGTCACCGAGATATGCTGCGGACTTAACACTATGTTTCCCAACAAAAATTACAGTAAAAAGAAGAGTACATTAAAATGAAATAGTTATATATTTCGCTCTCTGTCCTACAAAAAATAAATATTTGCGAGCAAGTGTACAATCCTGTTCTTTGTTATTCTATGACATGTTGTCTCTGTCTTACAATGTATATGATAAATATGTTGTAAGACAGAGACAACATGTCATAGAATAACAACGAACAGGATTGTACACTTACTCGCAAATATTTATTTTTTGTAAGACAGAGAGCGAAATATATAACTATTTCATTTGAATAGACTCGTCTTTTTACTGTAATTTTTGTTGGGAAACATAGTATTAAGTCCGCAGCATATCTCGGTGACAAGTAATTGTAGTCCGGGATATAGTGTATTTTTGTAGGAAAACTATAAAAAATTAATATTTCGAAAAATTGACAAACCGGAAGTGATACTTTACTTGAAGCCCATAACAGTTTTTCATGCAGAAATGTATTAAAATATAATCTAATTTTTTCAATTTTAGTATTTAGGACTTTTATATCAAGGAAAACAACTTATTATATTTTGATTGAAATTGACAAACCGGAAGTGGTACTTTACTTGAAGCCCATAACAGTTTTTCATGAAGAAATGTATTAAAATATAATCTAATTTTTTTAAATTTTAGTATTTAGGACATTTATATCAAGGGAAACAACTTATTATATTTTGACTGAAATTGACAAACCGGAAGTGGTACTTTACTTGAAGCCCATAACAGTTTTTCATGAAGAACTATATTAAAATATAATCTAAAACCTTTCAATTTTAGTATTTAAGACTTTTACATCAATGGGAACAATATATTACATTTTAAGTAAAATCGATAAACCGGAAGTGATACTTTACTTGAAGCCCATAACAGTTTTTAATGAAAAACTATATTAAAATATAATCAAAAACTATCCAATTATAGTATTTAAGACTTTTATATCAAGGGGAACAACATATTATATTTAGACTTAACTTGATAAACCGAAAGTACCGGGTACCCAGTTCCAAATTTTTTCGGTTCTTGACAGCACTAGTATGTATGCATGTCTGTGTCTGTATGTGTCTCTGACGAAAGTTTCGGATCGCATAAATATTTTTCGTATTCCTCAAGTTTACATCCAGAAAAAGAGTTGATTAGATTTTGGTTATAATTGGTCAACTTGAAGTA
The DNA here is from genome assembly GCA_951394225.1 of Harpalus rufipes. Lineage (NCBI taxonomy): Eukaryota > Metazoa > Arthropoda > Insecta > Coleoptera > Carabidae > Harpalus > Harpalus rufipes. The sequence goes on from OX596277.1 coordinate 3,755,946, forward strand.
CCCTCATTTGAAGATTTTAACAGTTTTTCTTGAAAAAAACGCAATTAAATATCATTTATTGACATTTAACGTGATTATAACTTAAGAATAAATTATTCTCTATACGATATGATTGCATTTTATAACTCGTGTTAGAAGTTTCTAGAAAGATACAAGAGAGACGATTACATTTGTTTGAACATGTCATGAGGAGAAATGAATAATATATTGGAAGAAGAATGAATAGCTTAGTAATAGAAGGTTGAAGAAACAGAGAAAGACCAAAAATAAGATGGAAGGACTGTCTTGCGGAAGACTTGAGAGAAAAGGAATTGAATGAAAACGACACGCAAAACAGAATTGAGTGGAAGAAGAAAATATAAAATAGCGACCCCTAACGAATGGGGAAGGCTAAAAAAGAAGATGTTAGTGTCAAGTACAATTTGCATAGTTTGTTTATGAAATAATTTTACTGGAAATTTAGAACCATTGCAAGAAATATTATGTATGGAATTTGTACATAATACACAGGATTGACGAAAGGTATTGTGCTGACCACAACAGATTTTTTAAGTATAAAAATAACACAATTTCTTTCAATTTTTCTTTCATCTAACAGAATATTCAAGTATTGTCTCAGTAGATATCCAAAGCTCCTGAAAGCATTGAATTAAAGAGTTGTCATAAAAGCTTAACTCTTCATTATACGAAGCTGGAAACGAAATTAAAACTTACATCGCTGAGACAGCTGTTTAAATTAAGTTCAAATTGTCAGATTCGGTTGACATTCCTTATAGGGTGATGACCTAAATATTGGATTTCATAAACTATAAATTAATAAAGATCATTTATAATTCAGCACTTGGTAAATATTTTTTCTTTTTTTTTTGAAATGATATTTGTCTACCTCCCCTGAGAAGCTATCTCGCCAACAACAACACGAATTTTTCTACAACAACAGAAAGATTAGTGCAATATATTCCTCCACACATCAGCGCGTCTTTTTCGTAACTTTCCTGTATCGATAATAATCGCAACAGACAGAGTGTGTTTATAAATAGCGAGTTGTACAATATGTGCTGAGAATAGACGCGAATGATAGAACGGTGAGGAAACCGTGGTTAATGTGTGGTCCTGTCGCCAGCAGGAAAGGTGTAAACAGATGAACGCCCTGCTGTATGCAAAACAAAAGCGCAAATGTTTTGATGGTGTTATTTTTCTCGGGGAATTTCAAAGTAAATATTTACAAAAGAATTTTAATAACTTGTTTATTTTTAGAATTTAGAGTAGGATTGTAGAGTACCTTCCCAAAATATGGACGCACCTGATACCTAATTGTGACTATTTCACTCATAAATTTATAAAACAATCCAAGTTCAGGATTCAACCTAGTTACCAAGTTTTATTTCGACAAAACACCGTCACAAAAACAATCACATCCTTTGATCCATAATAATAATAAGATGCTGTATTTTTATCAGTAAGCTAGTTTTGACAAGCGATTTTTTTTTGACGTTTTAAGAGTACCTAGGAAACATACCTGTTAAAGTACGTATTTTTCATCTGAATTATTTTATTAATAGTTCAGGATCTAACCTCCTGTTGATTCTCTATTTTTTTTTTTTTCAATTATTTTCTTAACAGTAGCAAGGTTCTTTTCGGTAACAATTGTAGAAAAACAACTTATTCCTTTTCGGTGTTGAACAGAATTAGTTTTTTCATAGATAGATGCTTCTTTGTTATTGTTGGTGTTACCCCATCCTTATGAATTCGTACACGTTTATCTTGGCGTTTAATACCGTTGATAAAAGGAATATGCGTTTCGCCACATTTTACCTCTCGCTAGAGGTATTGGATTCATGCTAAAAATCGCATATTCAGATTTTATTAAATAAGCACGTTTTAAGGTCATTTAACATTTTTACGATGATATCTGTGTGGTTGTATGTGTGTGTGTGTGTGTGTGTGTGTGTGTGTATGTGGGATGTTGGAAGGACGATTACTCAAAAACTGTAAGACTTTATATTTGTTTAACTACGTATTTCCCAATCGGACATTCATGGGAAGATCTGAAAAGGTTTTGGTAGCAAAATCTTCTAAATATTTTTTTTTTGAAAAATTTTCTTGGTATTATTAAAGAAAATTAAATTCTCTATCGATACATTTAAATATATTATTATATATTCTATAGATTTAGAGATAAAAGAAATATAATATATAAAATAATATGTTGTAATAAATTTTACAGCCGAAAAAATTGTTGAATAGTTGAAAATTTAAATTGTTTGTAACTGACAGATAAATGTCAGTGTCAGAAGTCCGGAAACAATACTGAAGACTTTTTCTGGGAAGTACATACAATATATTATTTCTTAATGTATTAATAGTTAAATATTTAATATTATACGTATATTACAAACACCCTTCAGAAATACTGTTACTCCCGACAATGAATTGGAAACATCTCGAAAAATTAGAAAAGTAGGACAAAATTCTTCTTAGAATGAAATTAAATTTAAAAAATCTAAATATTCCAATTCCATGTGATTTATTTTCCTCGACAAGTAAATTCCATACTCCTAGTGACAAATTAACTACGTGAATCTAGAAAATCTTGAAATTTAAAAAAAAAATCTGACATTTGACATTTATGTACATAATTACTAATTATCATTCTTAAACGGGCCCCCGTATCATTTTGTCAAGGCCAACAATGTAACATGACTGTTCGCACCCTATACTTATGTAACCAAAACAGGAAGTGGCGAGAGGTATTGTGCTGACCGCAACAGATTTTTTAACATGTTTGGAGTCAGCAATTATTTAAAATAAACTCGTATTATAATAAATAAATATACCATTACGGCATATTACCCATTGCTGGGTGTGCAGATCTGTTTTTTATACAGATATCGGTAATGATGATGACATATTCATATCTTGCGGCCGTTTACCAGTCGAACACTCATTGTTGGCGTGGAGAGTTTATTATTTGAAATAATCTTGGCGTCGGTCAGGATCCAAAAAACATACATATCAATATCCTCTTTGATTATTTACTGTGCAATTGATCTAACTATGTCTATCTCTGTCTTTCTCACGGTCTGGTTGACATATCGGCCGTCCGAAATAGCTCGTTGATCTTCCAACGGTGACGGCTGAACGAAACCGAATTTCAAACGTCAAATAGCGTCCCCCTCCTTTGCCCGCGCCGTGTACTACACGCTACAGTTCCCAGAGGAACGTTTCAAAAATGACCGCACTGTGGAGAGCTGACGTCATCCCACCGGACGCCTGAAATAAACGTCTCGGCGCCATGTAGTAAAATTAGCATCTTACAATGCACGCAGACAGGGACTCAGGAGATATTATTGTTGGTAAACAGATTTTAGTTACATGCAATTCTATTTCATTTGGAGAGTAGACTTTTTCAAATAAGCCGCAATTAAATTTTTAAAAATCTGTTGTGGTCAGCACAATACTTCTCCCTACTTCCTTTTTTGGTTACATAAGTATAGGGCGCGAACAGTTATGTTACATTGTTGACCTTGACAAGCAAATGTGGGGGCCCGTTTCAGAATGACATTTAGTAATTATGTACATAAATGTCAAATGTCAGAATTTTTCATTAAAAATTTCAAGATTTTCTAAATTGACGTAGTTAAATTGTCACCAGGAGTGTGGAATTTACTTGTGGAGGAAAATAAACCACATGGAATTGGAAAATCATTAAATTTAGAATGAAAAACTATGATATTTGACAACTAGGTACATAATTACTAGCTATCATTCAAAAACCGGCCCCCATATCTGCTCGTCAAGGCCAACAAAGTCACAAGACTGATCGCACCCTATTGTACTTAACATTTCTTGTATACCTACAATCTACACCAAAAATTCTACTTATACTTAGATTTTTTAATTTTAAATTCATTCTTTGAAGAAATTTTGTCCTACTCTTCTAATTTTTCGGGATGTTTCCAATTCATTGTAGGGATTGACAGTATTTTTAAAGGATATATGTAATTTTAAATATTTAACTATTAATACAATAAAAAATAATATAATGTATGTACTTCCCAGAAAAAATCTTCAGTAATATCCCTAAATTTTTGACACTGATATTCGTCTGCCAGTTACAAATATTTTAATTTTTCAATTGGTTTCCATGACATTATTTGGGCTGTGAGATTTATTACAACAGATTATTATATACCTTATATTTCTTTATCTCTAAATCTATATAAAAGATATAATAAAATATTTATATGTATCAGATAGAGAATTTGCTCTTCTTTAACACTAGCAACAACAAAAAAATTCAAAAAATAATATTTAGAAGATTTTTTTAAGAATTTGCTACTCCCGGTTGTACAATTACTACCAAAACCTTTTCCGCTTTTCCTAGTAATGTCCGATTGAGAAATACGTAGTTAAACAGATATAAGTTATTATAGTTTTTGAGAAATCATCTTTCCAACATCCCCACACACATACACACACACACACACACACAGAGACATCATTGTAAAAATATTAAAATCGGATTGTAGGGACCTTAAAACGTGCTTAATTATTAAAATCTGAATATGCGATTTTTAGCATGAATCCAATACCTCTCTTAGCGAGAGGTAAACAAGTATCTTCGTGTCATATTTACATTACTAAAATTAATTCTAAATGTAATTCCCTTTATTTTATTTACTCCATACATGATTTTGTACTTTAATTTAAAACAGTACATAAATGCAAATAGATGTCACCATTAACACGAATATAATTTGTTTTTTCTCTTTTTTATTCGGCTACTCGGAGAACAAGCAGGTATAGTGTATAGAGAAAACAAATTTATACTTTGCATTATAACATTAACATGTATATAAATTCAAAAAAACAAAAACCTTAATTTATATTTTGTGATGTTATTAAGGTGAGAAATGTTCCATGGTTTAATTAAAATAAACAGCATAGAAACTAGAAAAAAGAAACAAATGAAGAAATGTAGTATTTTCACGTTTCTGTATTTCATATTCTACATGGCATGAGCAAGCTTTTTTTTGACATGACTATTATTGAAAATCGCTGAGATGGTTTGTTTGTTTTTTCCATTTCGAACACTTTATAAAAAATGACAGTTTTATTTGACATAAGGTATGCGCGTCAATTATTAAAGGCTTAGAACTACAGAATTCAAATAAATTTTCTGACGAGACATTTTTTCGATGCCTAAAAATTTCTTAATAAAAGTGCGTACAAATATTCAGAAAACATGTGACGTATTTTTACCTCTCGCTAAGAGAGGTATTGCATTCATGCTAAAAATCGCATATCCAGATTTTATTGAATAAGCACGTTTTAAGGTCCCTACAATCCAAATTTAACATTTTTACGATGATGTCTGTGTGTGTGTGGATGTGTGTGTGTGTGTGTGTGTGTATGTGTGTGTGTGGGATGTTGGAAGGACGGTTACTCAAAAACTATAAGACTTAAAATTTGTTTAACAACGTATTTCCCAATCGGACATTCATGGGAAGATCTGAAAAGGTTTTGGTAATAATTGGACAACCGGAAGTAGAAGATTCTTGAAAAAAAATCTTCTAAATATTATTTTTTGAAAATTTTTCGTGGTAATATTAAAGAAAATTAAATTCTCTATCTGATACATTTAAATATTTTATTATATATTCCATAGATTTAGAGATAAAAGAAGTATAATATATAAAATAATCTGTTGTAATAAATTTGACAGCCGAAAGGATGCCATGGAAAATAGTTGACCAGTTGAACTGTTTGTAACTGACAGATAAATGTCAGTGTCAGAAATTCATAGATATTACTAAAGAGTTTTTCTGGGAAGTACATATACATTATATTATTTCTTAATGTATTAGTAGTTAAATATTTAAGATTATAGGTCTATTACATATATCCTTCAAAAATTCAGTCAATCCTGACAATGAATTGGAAACATTTCGAAAAATTAGAAGAGGACAAAATTTCTTCATATAATGAATTTAAAATTAAACAATCTAAATATAAGGAATAGATATATGTAAGTACAATTTTTGGTGTAGAATGTAGGTATACAAGAAATGTTAAATACAATAGGGCGCCTTGACAAGCAGATATGGGGACTCATGTCAGAATGATAGCTAGTAATTATGTATATAGATGTATCATAATTTCTCATTCTAAATTTAGTGATTTTCCAATTCCATATGGTTTATTTTCCTCGACAAGTAAATTCCACACTCCTGGTGACAAATTAACTACGTGTATTTAGAAAATCTTGAAATTCTGAATGAAACATACTGACTAATTATCATTCTGAAACGGGCCCCCACATCTGCTTGTCAAGGCCAACAATGTAACATGACTGTTCGCGCCCTATACTTATGTAACCAAAAAAGGAAGTGGCGAGAGGTATTGTGCTGGCCACAACAGATTTTTTATTATTCCTTTTCCTGTCGAAAATTTAATTTTATCAGAAATTATCATTCTGTAAATTTACAAATATAAGACGTAGGTACATATATTATAAGTTATTAAATTTATATATTATTGGAAATATTATTTACGAAACAAATAATTTGATTTTTTGTCAAAACTGTATTTTCTTCATCACTTTTTGTACAGTACTATAAAACACATGAGGGGTGACAATAAAATTATTTAGAATAAGACATGGTTCATATTTTTTTTATTATTTGTAAAGTAGTTCCCTTCAACAATACTGCACTTCACCATTCTTTTCTTCCACTTCTTAAAAGCTCACAATCTTACAACCAATTTTTACCTCTCGCTAGGAGAGGTATTGGATTCATCCTAAAAATCGGATATCCGAATTTTATTGAATAAGCACGTTTTAAGGTCCTTAGAATTGATTTTAACATTTTACGATGATGTCTGTATGTGAGTGTGTGTGGATGTGTGTGTGTGTGTGTGTGTGTGTGTGTGTGTGTGCGTGGATGTTGGATAAACGATTTATTGGAATAGGAAGAGTTGAATAGGAATTAATAAATTATCATATGATCCGATTCCGATCCCGACTGACGCTAAAAATTACTTCGATTTTTAATGGCACAAAATTACCACCTATGGTGCACTCTCCACGCTAACAATGAGTGCCCGTGTGGTGACCATTTACCGATATCTGTGTACAGAGTATATTAGCAAACCCAGGAATGGGTAATATGCTGTGATGGTATATTTATTATTTGTATAATATAAAATTAAAATGGCGAGAGGTCATGTGGTGGCTACATTAGATTTTTTTATTAATGCTTTCAAAATAATCATGAATTGCACTATATTTAATCTTTTTTTTTTACTAACTCTTAATTTAACGTAAGCTAGCTTATAATTATTGAAGTTTACTATTTCTTTGCAATGGTATTCTAGTTTTATGTTTTATTACCAACATATATTTTTATTTTTGTACTACATATTTCAAATTAATTTAAGCAATTACAGAATAATCTACTACAGAATAATGTTATATATTTATCAATAATCCAATTAAACTCTTCATATAAAATATGGAGCAATTAATTTTTATTCATTTTCTCAATTATTTTAATAATCCCAAATCCCATGCATTAAAACAAAACACAGTAGAATTAAATAAATAAATAAATAATTACAGTGTAGGTATAATAAATAAATATAAAATAATAATTGCTATTCATTTTCCCAATTACCGTATTTATATCCCACGCATTATAACAAAACATAATGTAAATAAATAAACAAAAGAGCTCGCAGCAGGTGTAGTCGATTATTTCTGCTTATCAGTAATTCGGTGTTTGCTTTTCTCATAGCCGAAGGCCTCCTCTTCTACATAAAAGAGAAAAGAAAAGAGCAGGTAGACTATGTCATATTGATTTTCGTTATCTCTTCTTTACTTTGACACAGTGAAAGACAAATTTAATTAACAGTGAGGGAGAGTTAATAAGTTTTCCGAAATTTAATGCAATGATTTCTGAATGAAATTTCGTAAGCTCAAGGTAATTAACGTGGAATTAAACAGAAATAAATTCTTTACGTCGGGGCCAATCAACGGCTTAAAACAAAATAAATAAATTGAAATCGAGGAAGTAATTTATTCTTGAATGATAAAATTGGTGGTAGCGGAGATCACTATAAGGGTTTCATTTCCTTTCTTCTTCCTGCTAAACAGTTAAGCGTTAAGTGAAAAGCGGAGGAAATGAAAACACAGTTTTTAATTTATTTCATTTACACTCTTGTATATTTTTCTCAAACATTTTTTAATATATTTAAAGAAAAACTTTTTTTAAATGAGGTAAACAAAATTATAAAAAACTTTGTTGTGGCCAGCACAATTCCTTCCGTCAATCATGTGTATCATATTACATACATAAATTTTATAGGAAAAGATTCTAAATTTCTAGTAAAATTATTTCATAAAAAAACTATATAAATTGCAATTAACATTGACATCTTTTTCTTCTTTAGCTTTTCCCATTCATTAGGGGTCGCTGTTTTTTACCTCTCGCTAAGAGAGGTATTGCATTCATGCTAAAAATCGCATATCCAGATTTTATTGAATAAGCACGTTTTAAGGTCCCTACAATCCGATTTTATCATTTTTACGATGATGTCTGTGTGTGTGTGTGTGTGTGTGTGGATGTGTGTGTGTATGTGTGTGTGTGTGTGGGATGTTGGAAGGACGGTTACTCAAAAACTATAAGACTTTAAATTTTTTTAACTACGTATTTCCCAATCGGACATTCATGGGAAGATCTGAAAAGGTTTTGGTAACAAATGGACAACCGGAAGTAGAAGATTCTTGAAAAAAAATCTTTTAAATAATATTTTTTGAAATTTTTTCTTGATAATATTAAAGAAAAATAAATTCTCTTTCTGATACATTTAAATATTTTACAATATATTCTATAGATTTAGAGATAGAAGAAATATAGTATGTAAAATAATCTGTTATAATAAACTTTACAGCCGAAAGAATGGCCATGGAAAATAGTTGAAAATTTAATTTGTTTGTAACTGACAGATAATGTCAGTGTCAGAAATCCGAAGACATTACTGAAGACTTTTTCTGGGAAGTACATACATTATATTATTTCTTAATGTATTAATAGAATTGGAAACATTTCGAAAAATTAGAAGAGGACAAAATTTCTTCATCAAAAATGAATTTAAAATTAAACAATCTAAATATATATGGAATAGATATATGCGTAAGTAGAATTTTTGGTGTAGAGTGTAGGTATACAAGAAATGTTAAATACAATAGGGAGCGAGCAGTCATATGATTTTGTTGGCCTTGACAAGCAGATATGGGGGCCCATGTCAGAATGATAGCTAGTAATTATGTATATAGATGTCAAATATCATAATTTCTCATTCTAAATTTAGTGATTTTCCAATTCCATGTGGAGCAGAATTAAATGTTAAATATCTAAGGCATACAAGTAAACTTTAAACTCCTGGTGATAAATTAACTACGTAAATTTAGAAAATCTTGAAATATTTAATGAAAAATTCTAACATTTGACATCTATGTACATAATTACTAATTATCATTCTGAAACGGGCCCACACATTTGCTTGTCAAGCCCAAAAATGTAACATTACCGTTCGCGCCCTATACTTATGTAACCAAAAAAAGGAAGTGGCGAGAGGTATTGTGCTGGCCACAACAGATTTTTATATCTTGTACCACTCATTTCTGTTTTGCGTATCGTTCTCATCCAGTTCCTTTTCTCTCAAGTATTCCATAATACAGTCCTTCCATCTTATCAGTGTTTTGTACCAGTTGTCTTTGACATTAATCAATCATCTGGCTGGGATCATTGACCAATGACTATGGGCCCTCGTTGCCGCGTGCCTGATATCTGGTCGCGAATCTGGGGAATCCGATTCGATCCCGATCAACCCCAAATAATTCTAATTTTAAATGGCATAAAATTAACCCTTGTGGTAAACGCCTGCACAATACATCATCATCATTGCAGAAATGTGTATATAAATCAGATTAGCACCCCCAACAATGGATAATATGACGTGATAATATATTTATTTGTTTATTTAAATACATACCCTGCATATTTACTAATGCTAGAAATTATGTATTTTAAGTTCCTTTCCATAAAACTATTGTTCTATTTACAATTTTCCTTTTAAAACCTTACTATTATTAATTTGAAATGATTATTTTTTTGACAGTGACATTTATCTGTCAGTTACATTTGAGCTGAACTATATAACCATGGAGATGTGTTTAAAGCATAAGCTCCGAGATATAATTTTTATATTACTTTATAAATTTATCCATAAAATATATAGAAAAAGTATTAAAGCAAACTTGTAGAAACTGGAATAATCTAAAATTTTGATAATAACAAATTGAGAAAAAATTACATTTAAAGATATTTTAAAAAAAAAACAATCTTGAGCTTCAAGTACTCTACCATTTCCACCAAAATCTAATGGCATCTTTCCATATTAGAATAAAATAGAAATACATGGTTTCAAAACTTTCTGAATAATAGTATTTGAGTTAGAGCGTAAAGAAGATCCACACACACACACACGCACACACACATATATATATACAGGGTGTTCCACGAATCGACCGACAAACTTTTACCATATATTCCAGGGGTCATTACGATCAAAAAATGTTATATGACCTATAGTTGAATTCCTCTTTGTTTCGGAGATATCGGAAAGATGGATAGGACGAGGTGGTCCTGTACATTGGCCAGCTCGGTCACCTGACTTGTCGCCTTTAGATTTTTTTCTGTGGGGTTGCCTCAAATCTCGTGTGTATAATAATGGTAAACCAGATACACGCCAAGAGTTGACTGACAGTATAGTTGAAGCTACTAATTCTCTAAAGAATGAATTGGCAGTAATTAACTGACAACATTCTATGACTCGAAGGATAGCTGTATGTTTAGAAAATGGCGGTTCTCATTTTGAACAGTTGTTGTAATTTTGTGTTAATTAGCTATCCATTGATGAATAAATTTTCTTTTATCATTTTGTTTCTTAATTTCTTCGATATCTCCGAAACAAAGAGGAATTCATCTATAGGTCATATAACATTTTTTGATCGTAATGACCCCTGGAATATATGGTAAAAGTTTGTCGCTCGAGTCGTGGAACACCCTGTATATAAATATATATATATATATATATATATATATATATATATATATATATATATATATATATATATATATATATATATATATATATATATATATATACAGACATCATCGTGAAAATGTTAAAAATGGATTCTAGGGACCTTAAAACGTGGTCATTTACCAAAATCCGATATGCGATTTTTAGCACGGGTAGCGGAAGATAAAAACATTCACTTTGAACTGATCCAGCACTGCGCTTTAATCTATTTCACTATCGTTTTTTCCAATATACAAAGTGAATTTCCTCGTACATTTTATGAAAACTTCTGTAAAGTTTCTTTCACAAAAACTTTGCGGGACATTTTTGCTACTCGCTATCGTCGGTCCCGCGGACTCGTTTCGCAGTCCGGAATAGGTTTTGCGCCCCTAACCGGAGTATTTTAGCAAAGTAGGCTTTGTCCGACTTAGCCCGGTCTCCAGTTTCAATCCTGCGGTCGCTCTCGCTCTGCAGTCAAGCCCGACATTTGGTTAACGTCATGACATGAGATGCCATTGTCGAAAACTATTTTCAAGACCCGGACTCGAGACTGATTTATTAATTTTAGAATGGTTTGTGTTTCTAAGTGATTTCGTAAATGCTACGCAAATAAATTTGTGCTATTTTATATTATAAATATCTTTATTTGATGCAGGTTTCATCCAAGATGTTTTTAATATAAATATTAAACTTAAATGATGTTTCCAGTAAGGCAAAATGTAGAAATTAATAAGGAGGTCCATTATGCCAAAGAATATCGAGTGGCGGACAAAAGTATGGACATTTTATTTATTTCATTTTTTTACCTTCGATCAGGTAAGGAAGGTATTGTCTTTGCTCAAAAAATTCAATGATGAGTTTTTAGTGAATAAGCATGTTTTAGGGTCCCTATAATACTTTACCATTTTTACGAAGATGTCTGTATGTATGTATATATATATATATATATATATATATATATATATATATATATATATATATATATATATATATATATATGTGTGTGTGTGTGTGTGTGTGTGTGTGTGTGAGACGAAAGTTTCGGATCTTATAACTTCAATATCACGACTCCAAAAATTATAATTTTTTCGTATTCCTCAAGTTTACATCCAGAAGAACAAATGATTAGAATTTGGCTATAATTGGTGAACCGGAAGTAGCCTCATTTGAAGATTTAACAGTTAAATATGATTCATTGACATTTAACGTTATTATGACTTAAAGAATATATTATTCTCTATACGATTTGATTGCATTTTATATTTCATATTCAATAGATATAGAGTTAAAGAATTTTAAAGAATTAAATTTTATAAATCAGCCAGCTATGCTAATCATGAAAATTGTTAATATATTTAAATTGACAGATGTCAGTATCAGTAAAAAGTATATAAATGTGGCAGAGATGAGGATGTTGAAGTAGATGTTGGGGAAGACAAGCAAAGATACGGTAAGAAAATAACTAGCGTTAAAAGTTTCTAGAAAGAAACAAGGGAGACGATTACATTGGTTTGAACATGTCATGGAGAAATGAAAAATATATTGGAAGAAGAATGAATAGATTAGTAATAGAAGGCTGAAGATACAGAGGAAGACCAAAGATAAAATGGAAGGACTGTATTGCGGAAGACTTGAAAGAAAAGTAACTGTATGAAAACGACACTCAAAACAGAAACGAGAAGAAGAAAATAAAAAATAGCGACCCCCTAACGAATGGGAAAATCTAAAGAAGAAGTAGATCCGCACTTCTCAAAATTTTGTTTGACATCCTTAATGTCAACTATATTCTTCTGCATTTTTAGCCCTGGGAGATTGTAACGTAACAGGTGTACTATCTATTACAGTAATCATAAACGGTAAACAATATATATTGTAAAATTGTCCTTATATTTTTTGTGTATTCATTTCAATTCCAGGTACAGTAAAATTTGTATCACGAACTAATTAACAAATAGGCATACATTTATCTCTTTCTTTTGCAAAGGCTGTAAGACTGTGTGATAAAGATGGATATAACATGCTTGTCTTTCAAAAATTCATATTGTTTCGACTAAGTTAGGACATTCCATTTATAAACGATGCTCGTTGTTGATAATACTTTCGCTGTAACGTAAGTTTATTTATTAATTCAGATACATTACCTGGTTTCATAGCCGTACGTATAACGTTATATTCTGTCAGAGTCACTGACACTGACATTGTGTCAGCATCTTATTTTTAACATATTTGGTTTTACATTTGCTTATAAACGTACTAGTTGACTTATTTTTGAATTTTTAATGTTTTTCCTGTAATATATATATATTTATAATAATAAAATAACAGTAGTATCTTACGTACTCTCATAAAAACTAAGCAAACGACACTACTGAATTTGTCATGATGGGCGGAGCAAAAATCTGAATTCATACAATTCGTAGACAACCTTGATCGGACATCTTTCAAAATTTACTGTAAATGAATGTCATGGTATTCAACAAAATTATCCAAAATCCAAAAATATTTTACCAACGTCAAATGTCAGGATCTTTATAATGATTTGCCTATTCACTATTTGCGATCAAATACGAACCCCACTGAGTAATAATAAATTGAAAACAGTTTGTTCTATAATCGGAACTGTCAAAAATTCTTGTGTTTAAAATTATCTCATTATTTATTAATTTATAATTCAAAACCAAAATAGAAATATTATTCCAGCTATTGTTTTTATTTAATGACAAAAATCCAAAAAAAAATGTCATAGTCTTAATTAAATTTACATATATTTGCTATCCTCGTTATTATCGAACGCTCCTATGGTAGATCCTTCTGTGATTGAAACAAGTATATTCTATCTACAGGTCTCATCGTTTGTAGGGTAATAAATATATGGTCTATTATCTATATTTCACATTTGGTGGCTCTGTTTCAGACAGATGTTGGTAAAGGATATATATTTCATCTTTAGCTATTATCAGCCGACATATCAAGGACACACACGTGTAGAAAATGGATTATACTCCAGAGAATTATGGAACCTGTTAATAGGAAATATGATTTAGAACACACTCGAATTCGAGGTACCCAACGTACATATTACACCTAAATTCGTTAAACTTCAGAAGTATTTGCATATTTCACTATTAGACAGATTTATAGGTGCCTAGTTTTACCTTCGGAATCTCGCCAAAGTTATTTTTTGTTGAAATTAATACTTTAATACAAGACGTTTTTATACCAATACATACCTTTAAATTTCATCTCTGATTTTTCGCAAAAATTATCATTTTACACGATCGGTGTTACCGATAGGGTTTCTAAGGAATTTTTTATTTACAATTTACAATCGAGATCTTTGCTACATGTAGTTGGAAGAAGTATGAATCTGGTGTTGAATGTTGATAAATTCAAAGTGTTAGTATTTGAAAGGAGCAAATTGGTGACTGAGTGCAATGTGTTGGTGGATGAAGTGAAACTGGAGCAGGTAAATGAGTTTGTATATTTGGGTAGCATGATGTCGAGGGATGGTCGAATTGATCGAGAGATAGAAAGGAGAGTGAGTGCGGGATGTAAGGTATTGGGTGCTCTGGGTACGTTTTCACGAAACGTTAACGTATCAAAGGATGCTCGATTAAGTGTATTAAGCGAATGCTGGGCATGGACGGAAAAGCATAAAAAGAGAGTGACTGCCGTAGAAATGAGGTATTTACCTGGTGTATGTGGGTATGTCAGATGGGATCGCGTGAGGAATAATATGGTGTATGAAGAATGTATGGTTAGGAACAATGTTATTAAGAGAGTTGGTGTGAGTCAGTTGAGATGGTTTGGGCATGTGGAGAGAATGGCGAGTGAACGGCTTATTAAGCGTATATATCTTGGTTGAGGGTTTTCGATTGCGTGGTCGACCAGTGTGTAAGTAGATGGATGTGATTGGTAGGGTGCTTAAAGAGAGAAAGTTTCCAAGTAAGAAGAGAAGAAGAGTATGTATGAATTCAATTATGAGTGTGGCCGAGGCGAAAGAAGTCTGCTTAGATAGAAATGTGTGGCGCAGGATGATTGTTTCCTAACTATTATTGCGTGATCCGGATGCGGTATTTCGCTACCGAAAATCGGTCACTTTAATATATGTTTAAGAGTAAGGATTTGTTGTATAATGTTGATGTTGTTCTTATTGTTTTCGAGTTTGTGCGAACCCACTAAATGGGACACGCGTGATTTTATGTTTATATGTATATATCTTTTCTACAATCTCATTATGTAAAAAAAGATCTACTATTCGTTCTCTTTGGTATTTTACGGTTTATTAAATATTTTTATCCAATTCATCCTCCTCAGCAGCATGATATTCATATTCACTATCGTTTAAAACATTTATGTTATGAATTTGACATAGAACGAAATGTTTCAATGGATATATGTCACTTAATGCAGTTAAGCGGTAGATGAAGTACGGCTTAATATATAAGCGTCACTTAGTAAAAATAAAGTGGTACTTAAGGTATGGTGCAAATGTTTTTAGTAATTTAAGCCCCACTTATGAATATATGGAACTTAACTAGTAACGGTGCAAACGTAATAGATTTAAGGCGAACCTTAATTTTAAGTAAAATTTATAATAACATCGGTTCTTCTACTGGTATCGGATGTACTGCCCTTAATACTTAAATAACTATAATACGTGGTTCATTATTGTTATGCAATAATAACATGGAACTGTTATCCAATGCAGTAGTACAAATATGAACAATGAAATATATGAGAGTAACACAAAATGATAACCAAAAATTTAACATAAATGTTAGTTTTGCATCGCTGGTGAAATTGAATTTTCGTTCGCGTAACAAAAGGATAGATATTTTTAACAGAAATATGCTTTTCATCTACATACAGTGACATTTAAGTTTTACTGTTCTCGCATACAATTGAAATATGAATTTTTCATTACCAATTCAATAAAATTACAATCTTCATATTTTGTGTTTTAGTCGTATAATAAATTAAAAATGCTGACTGTTAATAAAATATCATTAATTAAAATAATAGAAAATTCTATTATTAGCTCGTGTTATTCTCTGTTGTTATTTTGTTTTTCAGTGATATTCAATTGGCCAGAAGTTTGTCGAAATTTCAGCAAAAAGTTTCAGAATATCATTTTTCATAACTTTTGTTATCAAACTTTTGTCGTATATATTTTTTTTAATGTCCCGCATTATTTCCAAAATAATTTCAGCACAGATTGTTATTCCTATTCCGACAAATTCAGTAGTGTCGTTTACTTAGTTTTTATGAGGTTACATAAAATATTCCTGTTATTTTATTATTTTAAAAATATATGTTATAGTAAAAGCATTCAAAATTCAAAAATAAGTCAATTGGTAAGTTTATTAGCAAATGTAAAACCAAATATGTGAAAAATGAGACACTAACACAGTGTCAGTGACACTGACAGACAATAATGTTATTCGTACGGCTATGAATCAAGGTAATATGACGGTAAATCACTGAGGAGCCCTTGATTTTTCGAAAATAATCTTATGTTTTGTTTAATACTTTATACGAACTGCCAACATATTTCAGTAAAATAATAATGTGTGTTAGGTTGTTGGAAGTACGATTTCTCAAATTCTATATGACTAAATATCTGTGTAACTACGGATTCCTCAATCTAACAGTAATGAGAAAAGTTGATAGGTTCTGGTAACAAAGGGATAACCGAAAGTGGTAGTTTCTAAAAAAGATTCTAAATATTATTTTTTGAAAATTTGTTATTACAAATAATAAAGATACCATCAATGAATTTAAATTTTTTTGAACATATTAGAATAGTAGGACAAAATTTCTCATGGAACGAGAGATGAGATACTATTTCAATTATTTGTGTGTACAAGAAATATTAAATTCGTTGCTTATAGGGCGCGAGCAGTCATGTGACTTTGTTGGCCTTGGCAAGCAGATATGAGGATCCGTGTCAGAATGACGGCTAGTAGTTATTTACATAGATGTCACAATGGTCATGTCATAATTTTTCATTCAAAATTTCAAAATATTCTGATGTTTATTTCTCATTTATAGTATGGAATATACTTGTCGAGGAAAATAATCCACATGGATTTGGAAAATCATAATGTTGTAAATGAAAACTTATGATACTTGACACCTATGTACAGTAAAAATTTTGAAAGATGTCCGATCAAGGTCCTCTACGAATTGTATGAATTCAGAATTTTGCTTCGCGCATTATGACAAATTCAGTACTGTCGTTTGCTTAGTTTTTATGAGGGTACAAAAGATACTACTGTTTTTTATTATTATAAAAATATATGTTATAATAAAAGCATTCAAAATTCAAAAATAAGTCAACTGGTAAGTTTATTAGCAAATGTAAAACCAAATATGTGAAAAATAAGATACTGGCACAATGTCAGTGTCAGTGAGTCTGCAAGAAAATAACGTTATTCGTACAGCTATGAATTAAGGTAATGTATCTGAATTAATAAATAAACTTACGTTACACTGAAAGTATTATCAACAACAAGTATCGTTTTAAAATGGAATGTCCTAACTTAGTCGAAACATTAAGAATTTTTGAAAGACAAGCGTGTTATATCCATCCTTATGGCACACGCTTATAGCCTTTGTAAAGGAGGGAGATAAATGTATGCCAATTTGTTAATTCGTTCACGATACAGAAGACCTTGATCGGACATCTTTCAAAAATTTTACTGTACAGTGTGTCCACTGTAAGAGGACCACCATTGCTAACTTTCTTATTTGAAGAGATAGAAAGACAATTAAATGGACAAAGTTGGGCGATATTATACGACAAATTTAACGGTGAAAAATACAAAACAATTGAACATCAACTTCACGACTTATTCAACAAATTAACATTTTTTTAAATGGAATGCCATAATGAAAATGGTACCGTTTAAAATATTTTTATTATCTGAATATAAAAGTTCATTGTCACTATGCCTCTAAAATTAAAGACAAAAGAGTTATTTCAAGTTGAAATTTAAATATTTTATTTCATATTTTGATACAAATACAATATTGTTGCTATGGAAAAAACAAAAACAAATAACGAAATTAATTATTAACCATTAAACTTAAAAAATATATTCTATTGGGTTGAGGTCTATTGGGATATAGTTCTTAATACTTTTGCGCACTGGCTACAGAATTTTTATTGCACTTTGCATAAACAAAAAGCATATCAACTAATACATCATTAGTATATTTTTCCATTTTGTTGACAGCATCTATCAATAAAATGTCAATTGTTCTTTGTTTAATGTTAGTTTCTGCTATTTCCATAGCAACAATGATATATGTGTATTAAAATATGAAATAAAATATTTAAATTTCTAAATGGTACCATTTTCAATATGGCATTCCATTTAAAAAAGGTATTTTGTTGAATAAGTCGCGTATTTGATGTTCAATTGTTTTGTATTTTCCACCGTTAAATTTGTCGTATAATATCGCCCAACTTTGTCTATTTAATCGTCTTTCTATCTCTTCAAATAAGAAAGTTAGCAATGGTGGCCCGCTTACAGTGGACACACTGTACATTACTACCTGTCATACTGACACGGCTCCATATCTACATCCCAAGGCCAACAAAGTCATATATCTGCTCGCGCCCTATAAGTAACGAATTTAACATTTCTTGTATACACACAAATAATTGAAATTGTATCTCTTCTCTGGTTCCATGAGAAATGCAACATAAAATGAAAATGGCGAGAGGTATTGTATTGGCCACAACAGTTTTTATTTTCAAAGATGCCCCTTTTCCTAACGACCGATTTAAATAATTCTACATGTTCTGCATTATCATTTAGTGGAATATATTAAAACGATCTCAATCAAATAACTGAAGCACTGTGATGATTTTATTCCCTGTGTTCGTCTATATATGAACGTAGTGCATAATAGCGTTACGAAGTCCCCTAATTACCTCGTGCTCGAGTTTAGCTGCACAGATGCGGCGGTCAGTTCTCGAGGCTCGGACGTGCGGTTGTGGTCTCACAACTCCCCGGCAGAAGCAGTAGGAGTAAGAACAGTAGGATCACGTGCAGGGTGAAAGAGAGAGTTTAGTTATTATGGTTTCTCGATGCTACAAGTTGGGATTTACGGACTTTACCAACGGATAAATGTGGAGCTTTCTATGCTGCATAGGATAATTTAGGATACTGTGGGGCAAAGCTAAAGATAGAAAGGCAATTGAATGTTTTTATGCGGAAATTGGTATTTCAATATATTGTTATAAAGAAAAAATCAAAAAAGGGATAGTTTGTTTTAAAGTCAACTGGTTATCTTGACCGTGACAAATGATAAATTTAATCACGACACGATATTTGATTTTTACGTTTTAAGGTCCCTACAATCCGGTTTTAATATTTTTACGATGATGTCTGTGTGTGTGTGTGTGCGTGTATTCGTGTATATATGTGTGTATGGGGATATTGGAAGGACGATTTATCAAAAACTATAATACGTAATATCTTTTTCACTACATATTTATCAATCGGACATTACTGGGAAAAGCTGCAAATGTTTTGACAATAATTGGACAATCGGAAGTAGCAGATTCTTAAAAAAAATCTTCTATATATTACTTTTTGAAACTCTATCTGATACAAAATATTTTATTATATCGTTTCTAGATATAGAGATAAAGAAATATAAGGTATATAATAATCTATTGTAATAAATCTTATAGCCCAAATAATGTCATGGAAACCAATTGAAAAATGAAAATATTTGTAACTGACAGATAAATGTCAGCGTCAAAAATCCAAAGACATTACTGAACATATTTTTTCTGGGAAGTACATAGATATATTATTTCTTATTGTATTAATAGTTAAATATTTAAAATTATAGGTATAATACATATACCCTTCAAAAATAATCTCAATCCCGATTTACTATTCTAAACTTCGTCTGAATTTTTTGCAAGAAACTTTCTGTATATAATTTGTACAAAATACATAGAACTGAAGGAAGGTAATGTGCTGACCACATCAATTTTTTTTTACTAAATTTCATTTCACTTTAAACGGACGTCTCTTTTAACTAGACAAATAATCGGCAACCAGTGCTTTCCGCTTAAGAGAGATTCCACTGTGCATCGACTAACATAAACACATAAACTACTCTCAAACAATAACTAAGTGTCAAAAACAGAATAAATTTTTCAAAGCATGTGCAATTCTAGTATTGAAATTTGACAACATTTAAAATAAGAATAGATTTAAATGATTATCGTGGTTTTGACAATGTAACAATATAATATCTACTTGATATTGATACTAATATCAATATAAATTCTCATTTCGAAAGTTGCATTTTTTTAATACAAACTATATTTGCTTCGGCCATATACACGTGAACAATGTTATACAGGGTTCGAAAGTTTGTTTTCCATTAACTATGCTCTTTTGTTTGTATTATTCTAAAGCAAAAATATTGAAGAAAAGTAATCAATAACTTTGGTTATTTTTGTAGATGTATTTCAAAGGATTTATTCAGAAGCACAATGCTCATTTTCCTCGAATAATAATTGATGAAAAACTTACAAAGCGAGTAATTATAAAAAAAATCATTAGTATACAATGCATTCCTCAAACAATCTCATATAAAATAGAGGGTGTAAATAACTTTACTTAGAGAAGTTTTCTGAATTTGTCCCAATATTTTTGTAACGTGGATTTGCCAGTGTTCAGGTACCGTAGGTGTGCAGATAAAATAAAACCCTCTCATAAAAATAAAAATCTCAACACCAAACTCCTGCCCAATGTAATTACCAACCGTGCTTTATGAATCGGAAAATTCGTAACACAAAATTCCAAAACAACCAACTAGGCTGGCAAAATCACTAAGCATCTCAATAATTCAATTCCAAGTGCTTTTACACTGTAAAGCTTGATCATTACAAATCCATTAGGGAGGGGGTGAGAGAGATTTTAACGATTTTTATCCAGTATTCACTCGGCTTTAGTATGAAGACATTACTTTTACATAAAATGGACTAAAAGTTTCATCCACACACGCAAGTGAAGAAGTGTAATACAAAATATGCATTTAATGGTGAAACAATTAAAATAGAATAATAACAAGTGGTTTACGTTAAAAATACGGGCCATCGACACTACCGAAATCTACGATTAAGGGTTGTGCACGATAAATTCTGGACATCTATATACAGGCTGTCATATTTTAATGGGCCCAGCAAATATCTCGCTTATTTATTAAGTTAGTAATTTCTTTCATATAACATGATTTATACAGCAACATGTAAGCTACTTGATGACGGATGTACATTCATGATACCACTTCCGGTTTATTAGTAATTAATATCAACTTTGAAATTTCAAATGGAACATACTATATTTTTTTACAAATTTGAAAAGTACAGCAAATTTGCTTTACAAGATTGTAAAATAATCCATATGTTACATTATTAAAAAGTAAAATGGCGGGCACTTTTTTATACACCTAGTCGAAAAGAGAATAGTGAGCCGTGACTGTGGCTTGAAATAAAACAATGAACTAAAACAATTATAACTATTATTATTAAACGAAATAATATTTTTTGTCATAATAATACAGAAAATAAGAATAATTTTACAACAAATATTCAAAATGACTCCCAGCCTCTTCAACACATTTTTCACAACGTTTTGAAACAGAATAAGTAGCCCTTTCTATTTGGTCTGCAGATAAAGATTCAATTACCGTGTTACAAAACGCTTTTGTTCTCTCTTGTTTCTAAATCCATAGATAATATTTGTTGGTGTCTCAAATTTAATGCGAATAATCTTTAGAAGCAGATTGGCATACCCCCCTCCCCCCAGTAAATATATTTATTTAAAATCAAATAAATATATCATCACGGCATATTATCCTTTGCTGGGTATGCCAATCTGCTTTGTACATAAATTTCGGTAATGATGATGATAAATTGTACCGTGCGGGCATTAACCAAACATCACCTCACAGGCACTCATTGCTGGCGTGGACAGTGCACTACAGGATTAATAGCTGTTAAAATTACAATTTTTCTTCATAGTTACTTGTATTATTTTGTATTGTGTACTTTTTGCAGGACTTTTATGTATTTAAATTATTGTATAATCATCCTGTAATTGGAACTTATAGTTCTGTTGGATTGATCAATAAATAAATAAATTTTGTGCCATTTAAAATTTGAAATATTTGGCGTCGGTCGGGATCGAACCCGGTTTCCCAGATTCGCGACCAGACACGTGGCGACGAGAATTGATATATTAAAGTAATATTTTGTAAATTTATTCGTATTTGAGATGATATGTAAACCTTAGCTATTGAGAATTTTCATAAATCAAGATCTTCCATTTATGCGGTCTTTTAGGTAAAATGCAAAACTCACAAAAAAGGTTTCATATGTGGAGTGTTTACATACATACAATTATCCTTTTCTACACAAACTGGGTTGGGATAAACTTCCTCTAATACTCATTTAACCTGCATCAATCAATGCCACATACTCCTAACCAAACATCAGATTTTCTTCATCGCCCATATGCATATTAACACATATATACATATTAATTTGTTCCATATACGCATGGAAAATTTCATTCATGTTATATACGAGTATAGTATACAGCAAGAATGAAAAGTTCATATTCAGCTACCTACGTATTGGGCCAGGCGCACACCTATTCATTCATGTATACAGTCGACTCTCTCTAATTCAAACTCTCTCTAATTTGAATTTTTCTCTAAATCGAATTATTTTTTTGACACGTACAACTGTATAAACTTGTATATGTAAAAATTATTCTTTAAATCGATTTTTTTAATTCGAACTTTCCTTTAATCGAATTAAATTTTGGGCATTTGTCATCATTTTCAATGAAATTCGACTCTCTATAAATCGAAATTAGATACAATCTTCAAAAACTTCCAAAAAGTAGAAGCGAAGTTTGAAAAACAAGCTTACAACAAAATATTAAAACAAACAAAAATTTCAAATTTCTTCAAGCCTCTGTAATTGTATGTATTACATTTTTATTTTTCCGTTATATGTACATATTAACTCAATAAACTTTTTTTTCTATTTCATATATATATTCTACGTAATTTATACAAATGTTCATTTCATTTTCTTTTAATCTCTCTAGTTCGAATTCTCTCTAATTCGAACAAATTCAAATACCCCTCACGAATACGATTTAGAGAGAGTCGACTGTACTACCTACTCTCGGAATGAGGTTTTCATATACAATTCATAAAAATGTATGATAGATTAAAAGCATTCGCTTATAAAATGTTTTTAATTTTGGATATAACTTTATAATTTCAGTGATATTTTAAAAATTTGTGATGTAATAATTTAATTTAAATCACCCAGACACGCGGCCTTACCTAAAGGTGACAACAGATAAAAATGAGTAAAAATAAAGAAAATAATAATTAAAATAAACAAATGCTCTGTAAATCCTGTTTCCATTTGATTCTTATTACATTTCTTTTTTTTAATTAATAATTCTTGTTTAATTCCTGATTAAAACAATATACAGTGGTGGACAGAAAAAAATAGGACAAGTCGAAGAATCAAGTAAACTTTCTTCTATAAAATTTAGTTGCTTGAATTTGGCTTTACAATTATGACATTTGTCACTTTGATTTGTCAAAAATTGAATTGACGAATCGAAGTAAAAAAAATGCCTCGAATTAGCGATATTGTGAAGTGTTCGGTAATTGTTAAAGCAGAAGAAGGAATGTCGGTCAGAAAAAATGCCCAGCGCTATAATATTAATAAAAATTCTGTCATTAACATTTTAAATAAGTTGAGTTGTCAAGGATCCGTTTACACTAGAAACAAAATACTGTCCTATTTTTTCTGTCCACCACTGTACATATAATACATGATTCAAAAGCTTACAAAATAAAGAAAAAGATGAGACTATTTTTAATATATTTTCCATGGGATTCGATCCCAACAGACCGCAATTATTTCAAATTTTAAATGGCAAAAATTGACCCCAGTGGAGCAGCAACGAGTACGGTACAATATGGCATCATTATTACGGAAATCTATGTACAGTAAAATTTTTGAAAGATGTCAGATCAGAGTCATCTACGAAATGTATGAATTCAGATTTTTTTCAGTAGTGTCGTTGTGTCGTTTGCTTAGTTTTTGTGAGGGTACATAAGATACTACTGTTATTTTATTATTATAAAATTATAGGTTAAATAACAGCATTTAAAATTCAAAAATAAATCAACTGGTAAGTTTATTGGCAAATGTAAAGCCAAATATGTGAAAATTACTGACTCTGACAGAAAATAACGTTATTCGTCGGCTACAAATCAAGGTAATGTATCTCAATTAATAAATAAACTTACGTTACAGCGAAAGTATTATCAACAACGAGAATCGTTTTAAAATGGAATGTCCTAATATGAATTTTTGAAAGACAAGCGTGTTATATCCATAAATGTATGCCAATTTGTTAATTCGTTCATGACAGATGACCTTGATCGGACATCTTTTAAAAATTATACTGTACAAAGCAGATTGATACACCCAGCAAAATATGTTTGTATTATACTTCGAGAACGATTAGGTTTTGAAAAAGTCTAATTACACCACGTTATTCCCCGTAAAAAACCGAAAAAAAAATATCTAAACATTTTTTTCTTTATCTTTTATAATAAGCGAGATACGATATATTTTCAAAATAAGCTAAAATCAAGTTTTACCTGTAGCTCAAAAACAAAAGACGATAGAAATTTCCTGTGGTACCTTGATGTCTCAAAAAGTTGGCCTATAAAGACCTACATCAATTTTCTGTAGCGTGCATAGTAAGAAAGTTTTTCAAGAACTTAAATTTGTTCCACCTGTACACTTTTTTACCTCTCGCTAAGAGAGGTATTGGATTCATGCTAAAAATCGCATATCCAGATTTTATTGAATAAGCACGTTTTAAGGTCCCTACAATACGATTTTAACATTTTTACGATGATGTCTGTGTGTGTGTGTGTGTGTGTGTGTGTGTGTGTGTGTGTGTGTGTGGATGTGTGTGTGTGGGATGTTGGAAGGACGGTTACTCAAAAACTATAAGACTTAAAATTTGTTTAACAACGTATTTCCCAATCGGACATTCATGGGAAGATCTGAAAAGGTTTTGGTAACAATTGGACAACCGGAAGTAGAAGATTCTTGAAAAAAAATCTTCTAAATATTATTTTTTGAAAATTTTTCTTGATAATATTAAAGAAAAATAAATTCTCTTTCTGATACATTTAAATATTTTTATACATATTTTATAGATTTAGAGATAAAAGGAATATATTATATAAAATAATGTTGTAATTAATTTTACAACCGAAAGGATGCCATGAAAAATAGTTGCAAATTTAAATTATTTGTAACTGACAGATAAATGTCAGTGTCAGAAATAATGAGTAATGAAAGAAAAATGTATTTGGAGAATCCCTTAATTCTTGATCTGTGACTATTATGGAGATGACAAGTCTAGGTTGAAGGACTTAAATTTGTTTCAAACATTATGGGACAATGTACACCAGTACTGTAGACTAGAGTAACTTTGAATTGCGAAAAAGCTATCAAATTCTTCTCAAGTAAGTTGTAAATATTGACAAAATTACACATCGATATAAGAATAATCGGAGTGCAATCTATCCGTCACTTTATTAAAGGGAATTAAGGTTATTTAGATATAACAAGTATGAAAAAATAAAATGTAAAAGAAGATATATAAGAATAGATGCACAATCCAGATATATACATTTTAGACCGCCCAAAATTAATGTTTTTACTAGAAGAATATGAAGAGAAAGTAAACAAGGTTGTTCGAATTGAAAATTGCTGTTACCAGCCTAATATTTATATATGGTAAACTCTACTTTGTAATTTATTGTAACATAATTTATGGTAAAATATCTTTATGTTGAGACATGCTATTATTGAATAATAAAGAAGTTTATACGTCATAGATTTATATGAATATATTATTTGTATTTATAAAAATATTCTTTGCTTTATGCATACAGCCAGGTAAAATATACGGCGAGAGGTTATGTGCTGGCCACATCAGATTTTTTTAGATTAATGTGAACTGTTATTAGTGTGCCTGCGAATATAAGTTCGTATTTGAATCCAAATAGATTTCAAAACACTTTATCAATAAATTTGAAAAACTACCACACTAGTCAAAACTTCGTGCGCCGCCTTAAATATTTATTTTAGAGTATACGGCTGTAACTTTCCTCTTTGTTTGTTATTCTTTAGAGAACATTTTTGACAAGTGATTTCTCGCTTTGTTAGTGATTTATGTGAAATTGTACGCAGTTCACTATTTCATTTTCACATTTGGGCGTAGGAGTTCGTTCTCTAGTAGATTTTATTCTGTCAATATTTTGATGGCTGAACGGAAATATAAATCTATGCAAAATTGTTTTATAGAGTACATACGCAGTTCGTAAATTTTACATGACATCTGTTTGGGATACAGGATGCAAGCTTCCGAGTTTTTTATTTCCATGTCATTAATATTAAAACTTGGATATATACATATTTTAATTTTTGCATGTGACTGCCTCTTTGATCTTTAAAAAGGTGAAAATAAAAAAGTAATTTCCTCAAAATTCTCATTTCGTTAACAGAGGACATATGTATGTATCTAATTTTTTTGTACTTATTTTAAGTATAAAAACAGAAATGAGTGCTCGTGTTTTTAATTCTCATTTTTACAGAAAAAGTAATTAAGCATATACGAGTCCAACCCCAAATATATTCGTACCCTATGAAATAAATATATTAACAGCAATAAAAAATATTTTTATAGATTACAATAGTTAAGACAATATTTGGGCAATTTTTACCTCTCGCTAAGAGAGGTATTGCATTCATGCTAAAAATCACATATCCATATTTTATTGAATAAGCACGTTTTAAGGTCCCTACAATCCGATTTTAACATTTTTACGATGATGTCTGTGTGTGTGTGTGTGTGTGTGGATGTATGTGTGTGTGTATGTATGTAGGATGTTGGAAGGACGATTACTCAAAAACTATAAGACTTAAAAATTGTTTAATTACGTATTTTCCAATCGGACATTCATGGGAAGATCTGAAAAGGTTTTGGTAACAATTGGACAACCGGAAGTAAAAGATTCTTGAAAAAAAATCTTCTAAATAATATTTTTTGAAAATTTTTCTTGGTAATATTAAAGAAAATTAAATTCTCTATCTGATACATTTAAATATTTTATTATATATTCTATGGATTTAGAGATAAAAGAAATATAATAAATAAAATAACGTTATAATAAATTTTACAGCCGAAAGGATGCCATGGAAAATAGTTGACCAGTTGAACTGTTTGTAACTGACAGATAAATGTCAGTGTCAGAAATTCATAGATATTACTAAAGAGTTTTTCTGGGAAGTACATATACATTATATTATTTCTTAATGTATTAGTAGTTAAATATTTAAGATTATAGGTCTATTACATATATCCTTCAAAAATACAGTCAATCCTGACAATGAATTGAAAACATTTCGAAAAATTAGAAGAGGACAAAATTTCTTCATATAATGAATTTAAAATTAAACAATCTAAATATAAGGAATAGATATATGTACACACAATTTTTGGTGTAGAATGTAGGTATACAAGAAATGTTAAATACAATAGGGCGCCTTGACAAGCAGATATGGGGATATAATTTCTCATTCTAAATTTAGTGATTTTCCAATTCCATATGGTTTATTTTCCTCGACAAGTAAATTCCACACTTCTGGTGACAAATTAACTACGTGTATTTAGAAAATCTTGAAATTCTGTGGCGAGAGGTATTGTGCTGGCCACAACAGATTTTTTATTTTATGTACGAGGGTCATTCAATAAGTAAAGAGACAAATGGCTATAGCTCAAAAACGGTTTATTTCAATCTTTCAAAATTAAGGCTATTTTTCAACATAATCACCCCCCACAGTTATGCACTTGTCCCATCTTTCTTGCAGCTTCCTAATTCCCTTGGCGAAGAATTCTTTCCCCGAAGCCACTTTTGCACCGCTTCCTTAACTTCCTCATTGTTAGCAAATCTTTTTCCACGTAGGGCGTCTTTGAGTGCTCCAAACAAGTAAAAATCAGATGGGGCGAGGTCGGGACTGTAGACAGGATGAGGTAAGACCTCCCAATCCAATTCTTGAAGCTTATCACGGGTCAGCTGGGCTGTATGAGGGCGGGCGTTATCGTGCTGAAGAATGACTCCTTTTGACAAGAGTCCACGGCGTTTGCTCCTGATAGCTGGTCTAACTTTGTGTTCTAGCATCTCAGAGTAGTATTGGCTATTGATAGTTCGCTGATCTTCAAGGAATAAGTCCGTCATTCCTCGATTCCAACGAGGGACCAGAAACTTCCACTGGACGTCCACATCGGGGTTCATCACCTACACTTGTTCGGCCACTTTTAAATCGATCAACCCACTTGTAAAAATTCGCACGCTTCATACAACTTTTACCGTACTGTATTAACATTCTAGAAAAAAATTCACTTGGTTTTACACCTTCTGCGACTAAAAATCTAATGACTGAGCGCTGCTCTTCTAAGGTGCAATCTTCTAGTGGACTTGCCATGGTGAACTGAAAATTTTGAGGTTATGTTGACATAAAATGATGAAACAGCTGATCAGAGCATATCCCAAGGTTGCCAACTAACACCCCTGAAAAGATTGTACACATTCATTGAATAGTTTTAAAATTATAGAATTTGTCTCTTTACTTATTGAATGACCCTCGTATTAATAAAGTGTACTGGATTTAAATACAATGGTATTAACTAAATTTCTCATTTAAACAAGTCCCAAAATTTTTCGTTCCAACAGTAAATAATACAATATTTATGTTAGTATTATCTATAAAACTGAGATTAAAGGTAACTGACAATATACTCAATTAATTGCAATCTTAAATTTTATTACTTTAAATAAAAATTATTTGCGAATTATTAAAGACGAAAACATTTGTAACATGCAGACAATGGTTTGAAAATAATAAAAACGGACGCGTGATATAATATAATTTTACCCTTTTCACGATGATACTGTATGTATGTATGTATGTATGTATGTGTGCCTGTGTGTGTATGTGTCTGTGTGTGTATGTGTGTGTGTCTGTGTGTGTGTGACGAAAGTTTTGGATCGCATAACTTCAATCCCACGCTTCCAAAAAATTTTTTTTTTTTCGTATTCCTCAAGTTTACATCCAGAAGAAGAGGTGATTAGATTTAGGTTATATTTGGTCAACCGGAAGTACCCTCACTTGAAGTTAAATATCATTTATTGACATTTAATGTTATTAGAACTTAAAGAGTATTTTATTCTTTATATGATTTGATTGTGTTTTATATTTCATATTTAATAGATATAGAGTTAAAGAATTATAAATATATTAAATATCATAAATCAGCCAGCTATGCTAACCATGGAAACTGCTAATATATTCCGATAATTCAAAATGAGTTGTTAGTATCAATGAAAAGTAAATAAATGTGGCAGAGATGAGGATGTTGAGAAGATGTTGAGGAAGACATGGAAAAATACGGTAAGAAATAAAATAATTAGAAAATAACTCTAGTGCTAGAAGTTTGTAGAAAGATACAAGAGAGACGATTACATTGGTTTGAACATGTCATGAGGAGAGAAGAAGAATATCTTGGAAGAAGAATGAATAGCTTAGTAATAGAAGGTTGAAGAAACAAAGGAAGACCAAAGATAAGATGGAAGTACTGTATTGCAGAAGATTTGAGAGAAAAGGAACTGAATGAGAACGACACGCAAAACAGAAATGAGTGGAAGAAGAAAATAAAAAGTAGCGACCCCTAACGAATGGGAAAAGCTAAAGAAGATGTCAGTGACAAGTGCAATTTGTATAGTTTGTTTATGAAATACTTTTACTGGAAATTTAGAAACTTTTACAAGAAAATTTATATATGGAATTTATACATAATACACAGGATTGACGGAAGGTATTGTGCTGGGCACACCAGATTTTTTTACGTGAAATGAAGTATAATAAAAATATACTAACATAAATTGACAGGGAAAACGTCAAATATTTGTTAATTATATGTTTCAATTCCATGGCTATCGCTATTTTTGGGGTTATTTTCGACATTTCATACCAAGCACGAAATTACGAAAATTATGTTAAAGTCCTATCACAGTATAAAAATACTTCAACCAGTAGCGACACTTCGCATATTTCATGATACCAAAATTTGGGTAGGCGTGGCCCGTTCTGCTGATGAGAAGATGGCCGCTCGCTCACATCCACTTGTCTGATTGTTGTTGTTATTGTCATTTTCACGTATAAAATGAGTAGAAAAAAGAGAGGTAAAGTTATGTGTGCTAAGTTAAGTATTTTTATACTGTGGTCCTATGTTCCGGTGTCGTGGTCAACACAGGGATTTAATATGGAATTATCGTTTTATACAATTTCCTCCGGTCCTATTCATTTGTATCTATTATGTATTTATTTTAAATAGTAATTTTCCCAAAACAGCAAATGTATAATATAATAGAAATGTTATGCATCGATAGTTCAATAACTAGCTTATAATAATATTTAGTTTCCAAATATGAATTATAGGGCGTATTATGTTAGACAATATTTACTTAAATGTAATGTACATTACAATTCACATGTAATAAACAATTACTAGATATTCCGAATTGGTTGAAATCAATTAGCTCAACAAATGTTTTACAAAATGGGATCAAATATTATAAATTAATATTAGCAATTATTTCCTGCTTCTGTGTTTAACATTTTCTTTCTTTCTGTGGAATTGTTTGAGTTACAGTAATGATATTTACTTGTTGCACTATAATATATGTTGCCACATGCAGTAAACGCGCTTCTGTAATGTTGGTCACGTTCACATGAAGTTTATAATTTATTTATGAGTCAGTGTTAGTTTGTTGTGTAATGTATTTCATACGTAGGACGACTATTTAGGAACAGTTTTAGATTTATATGTGATGTTAACTTTAATTTTTCATATTTCCTGCAAATTGTAGTGAGGGAGATTTAGAAAAAGTGCGATGAATTTAACCTTAAAATGTAGGTATATAAATTTACTTACATTGACATATGATGAGCTGTATACGTTTGTCCATCACTTAATATTAATATTTAAGATAAGTAAAAAAACACTTGTAATTTTTTGATACACTTTACGAATTATATATCATAATAACAACGAAAAAATACTGAATCGATTGATATATAATTTATTGCTAATATCCTTTAATACACCACGAAAACTTGACATTATAGTACAATACGAACGCATTTATCTTGTACGAGAACGCGAAGCAAACTGCTGAATTGATAATGGTTATGTATTGTTGAAACAGGTCACGAAGCCTACTGACAATGTTAAACATTATTTTACTTGTTACATATATTCATATAATACCGAACATAAAACCATACTTTTGCTATTTCTGGCTCCCTTAATTATTTTAGGTAAAAAAAGTTTAAAATAAAGTTATAGAGCATAAAATTCTGCATCTAAATCAATAATAAAAAAAAGTGCATGCATTATAAAGTGTATTATACTATTTTCGTTAACGAAAGAAACCAGGTTCATAATAGTTTGGTCTCCTTACATTTTTCAACAAATTATAAAATTACACAAAAAATTAATACACGATAATTAAGATCAAATTTGATTTAAAAGTTTATTCATATTTTTAGAAAAAAATAATGTTGCGTTTGTTGAATTCCACCTCCTGATAACAAATAAACCACATGAAATCATGAAATTTTGAATGAAAAATTGTAATCATTTGTCAGTTATGGACATAATTAATAGCTGTCATTTTCACATGAGCCAACATATCTGCTTCCCAAGGTCAGCGAAATCACGTGACTGCTCGTGCCCTACACATAAATTTTCTTGCTAAAGATCCTATATTTCCAGTAAAATTATTTCATAAAGTATGCAAATTCTTTAGCTTTTCCCAGTTCCTTTTCTCTAAAGTCTTCCGCAATACAGTCCTTCCATTTTATCTTTAGTCTTCCTCCTCATGACATGTTCAAACCAATGTAATCGTCTCTCTTGTATCTATCTAGAAACTTCTATCACTCTAGTCATTTCCCTTGTCCTTTAATTACTTAATTGTTTTTCCGTGTCTTCCCCAACATCTATCTCAACATCCTCATCTCTACCACATTCATTTTCTTTTCATTGACAGTTACATCTGTCAGTTAGAATTTTCTTAATATAGTAGCTGTTTCCATGGTTATAGGCATAGATGGCTGATTTATAAAATTTAATTCCTTTATAATTCTTTAATTCTATATCCATTGAATATGGGGGTCTCGTGGCCGTGTGCCTGAGTGTCTGGTCGCGAATCTGAGGACCCGGGTTCGACCAAAAATTACTTCGAACTTTAATGGCACAAAATTGATCCCCTTTGGTGCACTTTCCACGCCAGCAATAAGTGACCGTGAGGTGACGCCTAGTAAGCGCCCGCACGGTACAAATATTTCATCATTACCGATATCTGTGTACAAAGCAGATTGGCACACCCAGCAATGGGTAATATGCCGTGATGATATATTTATTTATTTTATTTATTTGAATATGAAATGCAATCATTTCGTATAGATAAGAATATTCTTTAATATTTATAATAATATTAAATATAATAGCGCTTTTTTCCGGTTGAGCAATTATAACCAAAATCTAATCAAGTCTGTATATGGATGTAAGGAAGAGAATTACGTAAAAATTGTAATTTTTTGGAATTCTAGTATTGGAGATATCGCGGTCGAAATTGTAGTTATACACACACGAACAGACACACACACACACACACACACACACACACACACACACACACACGTACACACGCACACACACATGCAGACATCATCGTAAAAATAGTAAAATCGTATTTTAGGGACCTTAAAACGTGCTTTTTATTGAAAACTCACCACCGATTTTTTTGACCAAAGGTAATACCTTCCTTAGCTAAAGGTGATGGATAGTAAAAAAAATTGTTAATTTTTTCTGCAACACGTAATTAAAGATTGGTATTTAATTATTTTTGCATCGATATGCAAACAAATGCATGATACTTAAAGTCTTATTATTTTACTTATACATACTAACCAATTGCATTTTATACTTTTCAGAGAAATATAAAAACAATAAGCTTGTGTTAAAGGATATTTTAAATGATTTAAATGACCTGCAAAACTCCAGAAAATTTATGACAGGAAGGAAATAATATATTCTGGTCATATTTTTAGTTCAAAATATAGCCACCAGATAGAGTTTGTTTAACCTGAATCGCGAATACTATAACAGAAGAATATGCAGGGTTTGTGGATACAATGCGTAAGAATTAAAACAATTATTATTAATAAAGGCGATGTAACCAAATATTAAATGGCGAATACTTGTACTCGTATAATTTAAAATCTAAGTTTTAAATTATTCGAAAGAAATTTGTAGAAATTTTCCACCATTTGCGTAGGATATATAATTTGTTTGTTGAAAAGTTAAACAGGTTTGAATTATTATAAGCCTAGGCTCGTAACTAAAACTTGTAAAATTTTAATATAATGAACCCTTGTCAAAGCAGTCCGTCATCCCCCAATTCTTCGTGGGATTACCTATATCTGGAACAGTGGAATCTAGACAAAGATCCATTGCTAACCAAATCAACAATGTCCATTCACTACGCGGTTAGGGGCTTCCCAGATGTTCTCCAAACTCCCGAACAGCAGAGCTATATATTACACGGGTAGATTAATTGACAAATTAGATTCCTGGTTGCTATGCAATACAAAAACAAACGCTCTATTCGAACTCGCACGAGTTATTGTGCATGTTTGGATGAATTTATGGCGCGTTCGACTGTTTTGTTTTGGAAATGAACCAGTGTAGCCGTAGTTTCCCGCGGAATTGTGGCGTGGCTTCCTGGTTAACGGAATTAAATCGAATCTAGTGTACGACATATTGGTATACTATATCATTGAGCGATCCTGAAGTTGGGTTTTTCGATAAAAATATAAAGAATGCCCGAATCAAGAGGATGGAAAAAATGAACTGAATACCACCTTGATTTCCTAGCTTTACATACCCCCCTGGCAAAAAAATCTGTTGTAGCTAGCACAATACCTCGCCCCACTTCCTTTTTTGTTTACATAAGTATAGGGCGCGAACAATCATGTTACATTGTTAGCCTTGACAAGCAGATGTGGGGGCCCGTTTCAGAATGATAATTAGTAATTATGTACATAAATGTCAAATGTCAGAATTTTTCTTAAAAAATTTCAAGATTTTCTAAATTCACGTAGTTAATTTAACACCAAGAGTGTGGAATTTACTTGTCGAGGAAAATAAACCACATGAAATTGGAAAATCACTAAATTTAGAATAAGAAATTCTACTCATATCTATTCTTTATACTTAGATTTTTTAAATTTAAATTCATTCTATGAAGAAATTTTGTCTTACTCTTCTTATTTTTCGAGATGTTTCCAATTCATTGTCGGGAGTAACAGTATTTCTGAAGGGTATGTGTAATATACCTATAATATTAAACATTTAACTATTAATACATTAAGAAATAATATAATGTATGTACTTCCCAGAAAAGTCTTCAGTAATGTCTCCGGATTTCTGACACTGACATTTATTTGTCAGTTACAAACATTTTAAATTTTCAACTATTTTCCATAGCATTCCTTCGGTTGTAAAATTTATTACAACAGATTATTTTATATATTATATTTATTTTATCTCTAAATCTATACAATATATAATAAAATAAAATATTTAAATATATCCGATAGAGAATTTAATTTTCTTTAATTACCAAGAAAAATAAAAAATATTTATAAGATTTTTTTTCAAGAACCTGCTACTTCCGGTTGTCCAATTGTTACTAAAACCTTTTCAGATCTTCCCATGAATGTCCGATTGGGAAATACGTAGTTCAACAAATATTAATTCTTATAGTTTTTGAGTAATCGTCCTTCCAACGTCCCACACACATACATACCCACACATACATCCATACACACACACACATCCACACACACACACACACACACATACAGATATCATCGTAGAATCATGAATCCAATACCTCTCTCTTAGCGAGAGGTAAAAACAAAAGAATCTATTTTTAAGTGTACGTATATCAGAGAAGTTATTAAAATATACTTATTTCTTTTTTCCAATTTAATAATCCTGTCCAAGGATTAAACTAATTATAACGAAAAACTACGAAGAACTTTCAATTTAATTAAAAAAATAAAAAGTTTTGCTAGTCTATTTTTCTTTCATTAGATAAGGAATTAGCACAAATTTAGTCTTCCAAACTTACAATCCTTAATCCTTCGTCTAAATGAAATTTGCTTTATTAATTAGGAAAATAAATTCTCAAATTTTCACACTTAAAATATTCACGCTAAAATAACAACACGTTTTCGTATAAATCACTATAATTTCCTCTCTCGTCATTACATAGATCAAAGAAAACAAAAATAGCTCCCCCAATTTTTCAACATGAAATATAGTTCACAGGTATGTTGTTTACTATATTCATTTGATTCATTCATTAAGTTCTACATACTGGAATGATTTCACGTTTTCAAAAGTAATGGGGGACTATTGGGATATTTCAATAAGAATGCGAACCTGGCGGGGAAATTTGGAACTAAAACAATAGTGCGAAACGCGTCTGTGGTTACTATATATATATATATATATATATATATATATATATATATATATATATATATATATATATATATATATATATATATATATCATTATAATTATAACATAATAATCTACTGAATTGACTTATAGTTAAAATCTAATGTATTACCTTATGCGATTTGTTTTTGCCACCTTAAATTATTTTATATTTTTATATTTCCAGTAAAATCATTTTACAAAGATATTATATAAATATTATTTAACACTGAATCTGTCAATTAGTAATATTTGAATATTCTGTTTCCATGGTGCAGCTTTTAGTAGAATTAGGTTGCAAGTTATTTCTTATAACTCTTTATCTCCAAATTCATTGAATATAAAAAAAAATATGTTGTGGCCAGCACAATACTTCTCGCCACTTACGTGTTTGGTTACATAAGTATAGGGCGCGAGCAGTCATGTGACAATGTTGGCCTTGAAAAGCAGGGCCCGTTTCCACATGGAATTGGAAAATCACTAAATTTAGAATGAGAAATTATGATATTTGACATCTATATACATAAGTACTAGCTATCATTCTGACATGGGCCCCCATATGTTTGTGAAGGCCAACAAAGTCACATGACTGCTCGGGCCCTATTGTATTTAACATTTCTTATATACCTATACTCTAAACCAAAAATTCTGCTTATATCTATTCCTTATATTTAGATTGTTTAAATTTAAATTCATTTTATGAAGAAATTTTGTCCTCTTCTAATTTTTCGAAATGTTTCCAATTCATTGTCTGGATTGACAGTATTTTTGAAGGATATATGTAATATATCTATAATTTTAAATATTTAACTATTAATACAATAAGAACTAAAATATATGTACTTCCCAGAAAAAATCTTCAGTAATGTCTCCGGATTTCTGACATTTATCTGTGAGTTATAAATATTTTAAATTTTCAACTATTTTCCATGGCATTCTTTCGGTTGTAAAATTTATTATAACAGATTATTTTATATATTATATTTATTTTATCTCTAAATCTATAGAATATATAATAAAACATATAAATGTATCAGATAAAGAATATAATCTTCAAATTAGGGTACTTCCGGTTAACCAATCATAACCAAATTCTATGTTCATATGTACGTACGAAACAGGAATATGAAAGAATTATAACTTTTGGAATTGTAGTATTGGAGTTCTACAAACACACATACACACATATACAGACATCATCATAAAAACAATAAATTCGTATTATAGGGACTCTAAAACGTGCTTATTCATCAAAAACTCACCATCGATTTTTTGACCAAAGACAATACCTTCCTTACCTATAGGTGACGGAAGGTAAAAAATGGGATAGGACGCCATTCAGAAATTTCTAATTATTTAAAAATAGGACAAAGTACCAGAATCATAATTTATATTTATATCAATTAGAAGAAATACAGTTTAGGTATTTTATTGATAGAAATTATATCTTATTTGAAATACATTTTTCTTTCCGTTTGTAAATCCTTATATCTGTGATTGTATCGGTCCATCTTGGCTACATGTCTTCAGTTCATCCAGTCCTCCATCAGATCCTCAGTTGTTTAAATATCGAGACGTAACCACGCAGAATATCAAGTGTGTGAATGTCGCCTTTGAATATTTATGAGAGGAAATATGTTTAAGCGCCTTATTTGGATCGTAGTTAGCTGTTTTGCTTTGCTGTACGAGGCGAGGGCGCTTTGTTTCTAACTCAACTTCCACTAGTAAAATTATTGCTCCGTAAACAATGGATGAGATCCTTGCATGCATAATGGGGAGGGGGTGTTTTTTCGCAGATATGGAGTGCAAGAGTGTTTTACTTGCATCGAAAGCGCATTGAAATTCAATGTAAATATGAAAGAGATCAGTGGTTTCAAAACGTTGAAAATAGGAAAAGCACAATTTGTTGTAACAAGTCGAGTATGGAGCAATAATAAGAATATAACTTTATAAACTCTTCTAAATTATAGTTTCAGTAACAATATTTCAAATTTGTTTATCTTTGTTTTAGGATCCCTATAATATGATTTTACCATTTTTACGATAATGTATGTGTGTGTTTATGTGTGTGTGTGTGTGTGTGTGTGTGTGTGTGTGTGTGTGTGTGTGTGTGTGTGTGTGTATGTCGAAAGTTTCAGATCGCATAACTTCAATACCACGATTCCAAAAATTATATATTTTTCGCATTCCTTAAGTTTACATCCAGAAGAACAACTGATTAGATTTTGGTTCTAACTGGTGAACCGGAAGTAGCCTCATTTGAAGATTTAACAGTTAAATTAGATTTATTGATATTTAACATTATAACTTAAAGAATATATTATTCTCTATACGATTTGATTGTATTTTATACTTCATATTCAATACATATAGAGTTAAAGTATTTTTAAGATATTAAATTTTATAAATCAGCCAGCTATGCTAAACAAGGAAACTACTAATATATTCATATGATTCAAATTGACGGATGTCAGTATAAATAAAAAGCAAATTAATGTGGCAGAGATGAGGATGTTGAAGTAGATGTTGGGGGAAGACACGGAAAGATACGGTAAGGAAATAATTCTAGTGTTCCAAGTTTCTAGAAAGATACAATCGAGATGATTACATTGGTTTGAAAATGTCATGAGAAGAAATGAAGAATATGTATTGGAAGAAGAATAAATAGCTTAGTAATAGAAGGTTGAAGAAACAGAGGAAGACCAAGGATAAGATGGAAGGACTGTATTGCGAAGACTTGAGAGAAAAGGAAATGAATGAGAACGACACGTAAAACAGAAATGAGTGGAAGGAAAAATAAAAAATAGCGACCCCTAACGAATGGGAAATGCTAAAGAAGAAGAAGATGTTAGTGTCAAGTGCAATTTGCATAGTAGTTTGTTTATGAAATAATTGTACTGGAAATTTAGAATCTTTTGCAAGAAATTTTATGTATGGAATTTATATATAATACACAGAATTGACGGAAGGTATTGTGCTGGCCACAACAGATTTTCTTACTATTATTTACGAAAGTAGATAGGTACTGAATTAATTGACTTAAAATATATTGGATTATAATTCGTTTATTGGTTTTAATCATAATTTAGTAGTTTTATTTTTTATTTCCAGAAAATATATTATTAAAAACACTTGCGGTTTCGTTGGACGCATAGATATCATAACTTAAAATACTATAACGTAAATAATTTATCAGATTATAATATGTGCGAGAATGTAGCATTATTTTTAAAAAGTTTTAGATTCTATATTTTTGTATTTATCCGTAAAGCATATTAAGTATTGATAAATTGGAAAATTTTATCCATACAGATTTACATACTTTAAGGAATATATTCCACAATTTAAAAGTTTTGAATATTAGGAAATTACCGAAAACGAAATTCCAATTTAAAAATTAAAATATCCAATCTTATTAGCAAATGGGATTAAATCAAAACTCTTAAATTTTCCTCATAAAATTTCGGAATAATATCTTAAAACTTTTTTATATCGTTCCAACTTATCACCAAACTTCTTTACATTTTTGACATTATTCCTT
The DNA here is from genome assembly GCA_951394225.1 of Harpalus rufipes. Lineage (NCBI taxonomy): Eukaryota > Metazoa > Arthropoda > Insecta > Coleoptera > Carabidae > Harpalus > Harpalus rufipes. The sequence continues at coordinate 3,795,438 of OX596277.1, forward strand.
GACATTAACCTCTCCATTTTCACGGTCATTTTCTGAGGTTAAGGTTAGGATACAAGTCCCTATCTTTCGTCTTATATCTGCGAAGGTAGGAGAGTACTTCGCTAGTTATTGGATTTTCTTAGTAATTCGGCTTAGCCATTTGAATCCAAATGCGCTTTGCTCCCGGGTAGGGTTCATGGCGACCAGTGAATACCAAGATGTTCACTAGGGTGGGAAAATCACACAGGCGGGAAAATGTTTTATCGCAATATAACTGAATCTAGTTGCCAAAATGGCTTTGGAGTAGCTAAAGGAGATTCTGGCATTTAAATTGTAACAGTATGAAATCCTAAACCATGAGATTTCCGTAAATTTGGAATTCTCACACTAATATGTATGTTATCGCAGGCCAAAGTCTCACAACCTCCAAGATAATATTTCTTATGCGTCCGGTTTTGCGAGTTTATGCGTTCCAGATGCGATATTGGACGCAGCTCAAGTTCTACCCCGTGAGAATGTTATTTTAAAATCTTCCACCACTCTCGCAGTGGTGAGATAACTAACAGACACCCCCGCGTTAGGGGCTCATGCATGCATATTCACTCTCGGTCAGGCATTCATTTTGCCATTTCATTCGACATTCAGCATTCAGCATTCATTCGCCATTCATTCAGAGATTCTGCATCTCTCGGTAGTGCTTTTTAATCGTGACTGTTGTGAGACTTTCAGCCAAGCAGCCAACTGACCTGATCAGCAATGTTAAATTGTAAGTAAAGTCTATAAATTTTATATGTTATTAATTATATGTATTTGCACTATTATTATTATTTATGTAAATTGGAGATTTGTAACTTTTGTTTGAATGTGCATTCGTTGTGTTAAAGAGAAATATAAATTGTTGTACATCTTTTTATTTTGTAAGGAGCCCCGCAGCTTTATTTTACTGTTTCAATTATCGTATTTCCTACTTGTCGACACTTTTAATTATTATTATATTTCCCCTTATTTTTATTTTGAATATATTTAATTTTAATATTATTTACCTGACTATTTACTTGTATATCTACATTTTCCCTTTGTCTAGTTTTTGATAATATTTTGCAACTAAGTTGGTAAACCGTAAGTATAATATATTTATAATCGTTATAAACGATAATTTTATGATTTCATTTCAAAAACTAGTAACAGCGGTAGAATCCACTCGACCACTGTTACATAATTGGTGACAGCGGTGGGATTTTTACTGTTACAGTTTCCACCTGAGAAAAAAATACGGATTACTTAAAAAATGGCTCAGGTTAAAGCTACCATCTCCAAGACGAAGGCGTACCCCTCATAATACAGTCCGGAAATGCCAAGGCAGAGGTTGACGGCCATCGTATGAAATAATGGCAGTTGTGAACCATGAAACACCATCGCCGACCTGTTAAAGAATATGGGACCGAAGGAAATCTACTATACAAATCAGATTTCCCCAACGCCTACAACTTCCAAGCATACGAACCATGGGGTACGATCACCGTCTAAAAGAGGAGCACCTGCAGTCCAGTAATAGTAGTATACGTTAAATACAGTATAGCTGTATATCCCTTCAGGATATACGTAGTTATATATCCCTTCAGGATATATAACTAAGTTAAGGAGGGAAGGGTTGTAACAGTATGAAATCCTAAACCATGAGATTTCCGTAAATTTGGAATTCTCACACTAATATGTATGTTATCGCAGGCCAAAGTCTCACAACCTCCAAGATAATATTTCTTATGCGTCCGGTTTTGCGAGTTTATGCGTTCCAGATGCGATATTGGACGCAGCTCAAGTTCTACCCCGTGAGAATGTTATTTTAAAATCTTCCACCACTCTCGCAGTGGTGAGATAACTAACAGACACCCCCGCGTTAGGGGCTCATGCATGCATATTCACTCTCGGTCAGGCATTCATTTTGCCATTTCATTCGACATTCAGCATTCAGCATTCATTCGCCATTCATTCAGAGATTCTGCATCTCTCGGTAGTGCTTTTTAATCGTGACTGTTGTGAGACTTTCAGCCAAGCAGCCAACTGACCTGATCAGCAATGTTAAATTGTAAGTAAAGTCTATAAATTTTATATGTTATTAATTATATGTATTTGCACTATTATTATTATTTATGTAAATTGGAGATTTGTAACTTTTGTTTGAATGTGCATTCGTTGTGTTAAAGAGAAATATAAATTGTTGTACATCTTTTTATTTTGTAAGGAGCCCCGCAGCTTTATTTTACTGTTTCAATTATCGTATTTCCTACTTGTCGACACTTTTAATTATTATTATATTTCCCCTTATTTTTATTTTGAATATATTTAATTTTAATATTATTTACCTGACTATTTACTTGTATATCTACATTTTCCCTTTGTCTAGTTTTTGATAATATTTTGCAACTAAGTTGGTAAACCGTAAGTATAATATATTTATAATCGTTATAAACGATAATTTTATGATTTCATTTCAAAAACTAGTAACAGCGGTAGAATCCACTCGACCACTGTTACAAAATTTAAGAATTATTCCATTTATGTTAAATTTAAGAATTATTCCATTTATGTTAATACCATCAGAGCCATCTACCGAGAGATCCTTTGACTAAAGTCATATAATACAACTGTAAACTGCAAAAAGCAAATTATGAATTTCTCCGTGAAACAATATAATAAAAATTACAAAGTTACGTCTTGTTACTCTAGGTTACAACTTCTGAGTCAGCTTCCATGAAGCCATCGTCAGAAGTCGGCCAGCATAACAAGTAACCACAGATGCGTTTCGCACTTATTGGTGCTCTTCAGTGTGGTGTAACCTGTGGTCTCTGCAGTTTGCATTTGTATTATATGACTTTAGTCAAAGTATATCTCGGTAGATGGCTCTGATGGTATTAACATACCTCTACAGGCCTTTTACCATTGTAGATGATCATATGATCACCGCCAGCACAACGAGTCATTGTCTCTGCTCCAGGAGTCCACTCACTGTGGACCGGACAGAGACCACAGGTTACACCACACTGATGAGCACCAATAAGTGCGAAACGCGTCTGTGGTTACTTATTGTGCTGGCCGACTTCTGACGATGGCTTCATGGAAGCTGACTCAGAAGTTGTAACCTAGTGAACTAGCCGTAACTTTGTAATTTTTATTATAAGAAAATTTATGATGTATGGAATTTATACATAATACACAGGATTGACGGAAAGTATTGTGCTGGCCGCATCAGATTTTTTAAATATATCCCTGAATCCTGTTGCTAAGGTTATTTTAAATGCCTCCTAGTATGCCAGTTGTATTTGGGGACAATTCTAACCTTTCATGACGGAGTACATAAAGATCTGTTTCCTTTAAAATTCAAATCATAAAACAAACTTATGAAAACAAATCACATCTAAAAAATAATTTAAACATTAATTTTCATTCGCTAGTCTACTTATCTAGAGAAATGTAGGTAGGCGCTAAAACGTCATCACCGCTTATGGCGCCGACATTAACGTGCACCAACTTATAAATAAATAAATAAATAAATATTTCATCACGGCATATTACCCATTGCTGGGTGCGCCAATTTGCTCCATACACAGATATCGGTAATGATGGAATATTTGTACCGTGTGGGCGCTTACTAGGCGTCACCTCAGGGGCACTCATTTCTGGCGTGGAGATTGCGCCACAGGGGTCAATTTTGTGCCATTAAAATGCGATGTAATTTTTGGCGTCGGTTGGGATCGAACCCAACTTATTATTATTTTATATTAGGAACACATAAACGTGTCTTGAAACACAGTCTACAAACAAATGATTAAAGTATAGTGAAAAAAGATTTACTTACAAAATGAATCGATGATTTTTGAAAGAAGAATTAAACTGGTGTTCTTACCTGAAACAAAAAAATTATATTAGTTTTATAAAACTACTAAATTATTTGCATAACAAATGCAAAACTATCAACAAAGATATATGCAAATCTAAATCTTTATTATAAACAAAAACAAGCAAAAAAATGCACCAGCATCTATTCAATTTTTTTAGAAAAGATTTCAGCATCCGTGTTTTTGAGACAAATTGTTATAGAAAAAAAGATTCAAGATAAAACATCTCTCGAGATCCGCATAAGCATATTCAGCGTTATTGTTCGCAGTTTTTTAACAGCATTTTTCTCTGCAACGTTTTTATGCTCCGTATTTTGAATGCAGAATTTTATCGTGATGTTGAAAAAAAGTATTTTAAGCCGGTAATATCGTAACTGTCGCATCAGCGCGAATATGATTATCAATCACCAATCAGTGCAAAAGTTTTAATTAGGATGAAAATTCGTACCTATTGTAAATGTATGCAAAATTGTATCTAATTGTGAAATATTAAATCTGCAATTAACATAATTTTGACAGTGATGAGTATAATTTGGCATTTTCCAAATATTGATTGGTATTAATGACATCCATAATGGGAAACCAATATATTCAAATTGTGTAGTTATTTTCATTATATTTAATAATCCTCAGTCGGTATGAAATAGGGCAGTATCACTATGTGAAATTTAAATGTTTTGAGAATATATACTAAAAGTAAGGTACCTGAGGCAAATAAGTTCCAAGGCCTATGTACCGAAAATCATTGGATTTTGGTTATAATTGATCAACCGGAAGTACCCTCATATGAAGATTTTAACAGTTTTTCTTGAAAAAACGCAGTTAAATATCATTTATTGACATTTAACATTATTATAACTTAAATAATATATTATTCTCTATACGATTTGATTGCATTTTATACTTCATATTCAATAGATATAGAGTTAAAGAATTATAAATATATTAAATATTATAAATCAACCAGCTATGCTAACCATGGAAACTGCTAATATATTCCGATAATTCAAATTGACAGTTGTTAGTATCAATGAAAATTAAATGAATGTAGCAGAGATGAGGATGTTGAGAAGTTGAGATAGATGTTGGGGAAGACACGGAAAGATACGGCAAGGAATGAAAAAATAAAGGAAATAACTCTAGTGTTAAAAGTTTCTAGAAAGATACAAAAGAGACGATTACATTGGTTTGAATATATCATGAGAGAAGATGAATATATTGGAAGAAGAAGGGGAAGACAAGACCAAAGATAAGATGGAAGGACTGTAGCCTATTTTTTTCTTTTTTTTTGCAGTGATACTTTATAGAAAAAATCTGTTGTGGCCAGCCCAATACTTCTCGTAATTTTCATTTTATCTTGCATAGTGAGCGAGCAGTCATGTGACTTTGTCGGCCTTGGCAAGCAGATATGGGGGCCCGTGTCTGAATAACAACAAATAATAATGTACATAGGTGTCAAGTATCGTAATTTTTCATTCAAAACATCATGATCATCTAACATCAGAATATTTTGAAATTTTGAATGAAAAATTATGACATATGACAATTATGACATCTATGTAAATAAATACTAGCCGTCATTCTGATAGGGATCCCCATATCTGCTTGCCAAGGCCAACAAAGTCACATGACTGTTTGCACCGTATAAATAACGAATTTAACATTTCTTGTACACACAAATAATTGAAATTGTATTTCTTCTTTTGTTCTATGAGGAATTTTGCCCTACTCTTCTAATATGTTCAAAATTGTTCAAATTCATTGACGGTATTAGCGGTATTTTTTAACATACCTATAATTTTAAATGCATATTTAATTAATAATACAATAAGATATATTAAATGTATTCGTACTTCCCAGAAAAATCTATTTAGAATTTTTTTTTTAGAAACTACCACTTTCGGTTGTCCAATTGTTACCAGAACCTATTCAATTCTTCCCATTGCTGTTAGATTGAGAAATCCGTTGTTACACAGGTCTTTAGTTTAATTTGAGAAATCGTACCTCCAACATCCTAACATACACACACACACACACACACACACACACACACAAACATACACAAACACACATCCGCAGACACAGACATCATCGTAAAATATTATAATCGGATTCCAGGAACTTTAAAACGTTCTTATTCACTAAAATCTGGATATGCGATTTTTAGCATGAATCCAATACCTCTCTTAGCGAGAGGTAAAAAAATATAGGCCTCTTATTTTTTTATGTAGATATATTTTTTCAAAAATTGTGATACTTTCCTATTGTTTTCAACTTTGTACTTGTTGTTTGGGAACCTCTATTGTAAAGCTATGCTACTGAAGCCAACACAATGCCAACTATGATGAGATTGCTTTCGTACGCCCTTCGCACTTTAACCCTGCCCCGGGGTCGATGACGTCACCTGCCCCTTCTATTTTATTAGGATATTTATTTTTATGTACTTCTGAACGCCCGAAGATGAATATATATTCTGATCCGCCATATTGGGGAATCGGGAATATATTTCCAACGATTTTCTTGCATGACTGCGAATAACAAAACTCCAATATTAAAATTGTTATATGGGCAAGGAAGCTATAAAGGTAATATTTTCTTCTTTTAACTCTGGGAATTTTTCCGCAAATATATTTGTAGAATTTATGATATTACGGTGGTTAATATTCTATGGAGAGTCTATAATTTATGTTATAAATTTGAAGCTTGTATGACTAATGGTATACGTGCTTTGCTTAGTTGCAAGTTCTTTATGAGCACTTAGTAAAAACTTAAATGTAAGAGTCCTAATTTATGGCCATCTTTTTAAAAGACAGAATCCGATATTGTGAAAGAAAGTAACGATTAATAATAGGAGGAGTTTAAGGTTAAATTATAACTAAAACTAATACAATTACCCTTTAACCTTAAAATTATGAAATAATCTATATATGTATTTCGAGAACTAAGTTCTCATCATCAGTAGTACAGATTTAAGCGGAGTAGCTAAGATTACTCAACATGTAAACCATGCCAGAGGTCCTAACAACGCTGAAAAAACAAGGGAGAGAACTGGGATTATATAATGATAGATATTTAAATGCATACGAGGGCTTAATAATAAATAAATTTAAAAATAATTTGATGAACGCAGATCTCGGTCCCATACAAAACTCTAAACTATTCGATTTAATAAAAACTTAAATTTTATAGGCCCTTAATCTTAAATATCATTGGACGCTAAATCTTAGTTTATAATTGGTAATCATTCACTTGTGACTCCCATCCTTATATAATCCCAGTTCTCTCCCTTGTTTGTTCAGAGTTGTTAGACCTCTGGCATAGTTTACATGTTGAGTAATCTTAACTACTCTGCTTAAATTTGTACTACTGATGATGAGAACTTAGTTCTCGAAATACGTATATAGCTTATTTTATAATTTTAAGGTTAAGAGGTAATTGTATTAGTTTTAGTTAAAGAAAGTAACAATGAAAAAATGTATGATATTCAGATTTTACAAGTTTTTCACAACTTCGGGTATAAACTCTAAGGGCATTATAGCACCGACAAAAATGAGTAAAATAAGTTTAATTAACATAGAATTGATTTTCAACTGTTTCCCAGAGAGAGGTCATTTTGTATTAGAATAATAGAAAAACGCAAACATAGTGATCGAACAAAATTATCTATGCAAGTAAATAGACTATAGGTGCAAAATGTGTTTTATTACTATCGAGGGCGAATATAGGATACCACGGCGCGAAGCGCCGAGGTTAGCTAGAGCCCGAGACATAATGTAATTTTTCACCGAGGTTTGTATACATTACAACTGGAAATTAATAATGAGTAATTGTTATTTAAATAATAACAATAAGCTAACATAAATAAACGAATGGGAATGGTTTGAGCTTGTTCATTTGTCACATGAAGTTTCAGTTTCAGTAACTTTAAATTTCAAAGGTAAACAAAAAGTCTCAATTAATCGAAGCCGTACTTCTCATACTTTTTCACTGTTTTACAAAGTGTGCCCGCCTAAAAATTCATACATAGGCAATCCATTTACATTTCATAAGTGACTTTGTTTTAAAATATTGTTTTGCTCTTATACTTACTGTGATTACTATAATGATTATGAACAAAATTAATTGTGTTTATTGATTCAGATGCAGAATTAAAATTAATTAATAATGTAATAAACCCTTTCGAAATGGTTTTTGAAAATAAAAAGATATGACTACTATAGTATAAACAAAACTTTATGAGCAAAGCAATCACGGTTTTGTGGTTTGTTTGCAAGCTTTGAACATATAAATTCTTTGTTTAGAAGTAGTTTCAAATTTCAGCAACTGACAATAGTATACTGCGGTCAGATATTGCTCCACAATTTACATATCAACGACACTATATCAGGATTTGTATTGCGGTGTCCATTTCTAGGATGAATATAAAAATGCAGAATTTATATCATTTTCTTCCGGTTGTCTGCTGAATCGAAAACTGCAAACAGTGACATTGCTCGCATTTTTATTATTAATGAATAAACACGGAATAGTTTCTATTTTATTTGCTATTTGAATATTACCGTATGATTTGACTATATATGAGAATTAATTTTAAATCTTGTCCATATTATATCAGCGGTAATTGGGACGAATGATTATGAATAAATGTTACATTATGAGTAAATGTCAGAAGTACATGGTATACATTAATGCAACTGCATTTTGTATTAACTCATACATGCAAATGACATTCAAATGTCAGCTTCCAACGCTTTTATATTTATATAAATGTATTTATTGAAATGTATTACATTTTACATACATTAAATTCAAATTCAAACACTGTACACTCTCCATATAAAATCAGATTAAAGAAAAACAATACCTTCCGTCAATCCTGTATATTATGTATAAATCCAATACATAAATTTTCTTGCAAAAGATTTTACATTTCCAGTAAAATTATTTCATAAACAAACTATGCAATTGTATTTGACACTGACATCTTCTTTAGCTTTTCCCATTCGTTAAGGGTCGCTATTTTATATTTTCTTCTTCCACTCATTTCTGTTTGTGTGGCGTTCTCATTCATTTTTCGCAATACAGTCCTTCCATCTTATCTTTGGTCTTCCTCTGTTTCTTCAACCTTCTATTAATAAGCTATTCATTCTTCTTCCAATATATTCTTCATCTTTCCTCATGACATGTTCAATGTAATCATCTCTGTTGTATATTTCTAGAAACTTGTAACACTAGAGTTATTTCCTTACCGTATCTTTCCGTGTCTTCCGCAACATCTACTTCAACATCCTTATATCTGCTACATTTATTTATTTTTCATTGATGCTGACATCTGTCAATTTGATTATCTATATTTATTGAATATGAAGTATAAAATGTAGTCAAATCGTATAGAGAATAATATATTCTTTAAGATATAATAACGTTGTCAATAAATCATATTTAACTGTTAAAATATTCAAATGAGGGTACTACCGGTTGACCAATTTTAACCAAAAATTGAATCAATTGTTCTTCTGGATGTAAACTTGAGGAATACGAAAAAAATATAATTTTTGTAATCATGGTATTGAAGTTATGCGATCCGAAACTTTCGTCACAAACACACACAGACACACACACACATACACACACATACAGACATCATCGTAATTATAGTAAATCGTATTCTATGGACCTTAATACGTGCTCATTCACTAAAAACTCATTATTGATTTTTTTGACCAAAGACAATACCTTCCTTACCTAAAGGTGACGGAAGGTAAAAATAGCCTCTTGATGAATGAAAATATGTTACTTGTAATTAATAAAAATAACTCGCTCGATGCAAATTGATCGTGAGTCATCTAAAGAGCGTTGTTTAGTAGGATCATCGACGCTCTTCTGTTTCCAAAGCGCTCTTTAAAATTTATGCGTCTCTGAAAGCCTCATTATTACATCTGCAACCAAAGACCAGAACGTATTAGATTAAAAATAAACACTTTTATTGAGATTTTTATTTAGAATGATGCTCGACCTTCAATAGTGCCTCCCACACTTCGGTTGAAATAAATTTTACATGTATGTTTATTTATCTGGACATTGCTTTATTTTGTTTTAATGTTTGTTTCATGAGTTTACACTTGTGACCACTTTTTATATTGATTGCGTTATTTATGAACTGACAAACACAGGATTACTTTCATATTGTTTTTATATTAATTTTATTTGTTTAGTTTAAATAAGCTTTATGTTTATTTTTTGAAAGGCAATTTAGCGCCATACTTAAGCTTTATACTGAAAACGCTTTTTAAATAGGATGATTCTTTACTTTACTTGAGGTATATTTTGCAATATCATATAATACTCAGCGTAGTGAGTTTTTAGTGAATACGTAATATAACAAGTGATATGATTATCATCGATGATATTCTCGAGTGAAACCGAGCTGCAGATTTCACGAGTCCGAAGGACGAGTTGAAATGTGCTGCTTCGGTTTCACGAACAATATCTTCTATTATTAATCATATCACGAGCTTATATTTAATGAGAGAATATAATGAATTTTTGCAATCTAACCTAACTTTTGATATTCATATTCATATTGTATAAAACATGGTACTTACGAGTTTTATTTAATATTTCGGAGTTTGAATTATTGTTATTATTTATTTTTATACTCAAAATTAACTGTCAATGTCATAAATAAAGAAAACAAATCCCTTAGTAACGACTATAAATACGGTGATAATTTCCTTGTTTTTTATCATCGCTGTGATAAACGCGTAGCTAGGGAGATTCTGAATGTTGATTGGCAGAAAACATGTCACATGATTAAGAAATTATATTCTCCTGAAAATACAATTTTACTATTTTGTCTATATAAGTGTGTGTATTTGTGTTTGACGATTCTTTCATAGGCGATAATTTCAACACTACAATTCTAAAAATTATAATTCTTTCGTATTGCTTCTCTCTACATCCATATAAAGAGCTGGTTCGCCAATTATAACCAAAATCTATTCCATTGTTCTTCTGGTTGTAAACTTGAGGAATACGAAAAAATTATAATTTTTGGAATCGTGGTATTCAAGTTATGCGATCCGAAACTTTCGTCACACACACATACACATACATACATACAGACATTATCGTAAAAATGGTAAAATACCTATAATAAAAAGTAAAATTATTTCATAAACAAATTATTTAAATTGCACTTGACACTGACATCTTCTTCCTCTCTAGCTTTTCCCATGGGTTAGGGGGTCCCTATTTTTGCGTGTCGTTCTCATTCAGTTAATTTTCTCTCAAGTCTTCCGCAATACAGTCCTTCCATCTTATCTTTGGTCTTCCTCTATTTCTTCAACCTCCTATTAATAAACTACTCATTCTTGTTCAAATATAATTCTTCATTTCTCCTCATGACATATTCAAACCAATGTAATCGTCTTTCTTGTATCTTTCTAGAAACTTGTAACACTAGAGTTATTTTCTTATCGTATCTTTCCGTGTTTCCCCAAAAATCTACTTCAACATCCTCATCTCTGCCACATTAATTTACTTTTTATTGATACTGATATCTGTCAATTTGAATTATATGAATATATTAGTAGTTTCCATGTTTAGCATAGCTGGCTGAATTATAAAATTTATTTTCTTTAAAAGTCTTTAACTCTATCTATTGAATATGAAGTATAAAATGTAATCAACACACATACATACATACAGACATCATCGTAAAAATGGTAAAATCGTATTATAGGGATCCTAAAACATGCTTATTCAGTAAAAACTCATCATTGAATTTTTTGACTAAAGACAATACCTTCCTTACCGAAAGGTGACGGTAAGTAAAAACAGTAATAAAGACCCCAAATGTAACCCGATATATTTTTTTATTATGAAACAATAAACGGCCCCAATTTATTTATTTTTTCCGAACTCATTTACATAATCAATTAATGAAAAACGCGAAACTGAATCTGACATCCAATTATTTATCTCTCAAATACATTTCAATGCGAGAAAAACATTTCATTTAGTCCAAAACATTCCTTTCGTTTCATATGCATCTCGTTACGTCATCTATCATCTCCTCAAAGCTCGTCATCTGTTTCGCCTACACCAATCAGATGATAGCGTAAAACGTGCAAATATTAACCCAGTGACGTAACGAGAAAGCCTGTCTGATCCTGACTCGTCCTGTGCGAACGGGCGGCTGCAAATTGCTGATTTGTCCTTTTGGATACACGTTTAATCCTGTTTTGCCATTACTGACGAGGATGATTGCATAATCAATGGAGATCATGCTTGTTTAAAAGTTTGTACGTGGACTGGCTTTGTGAGTGTAACTAGTGAAGTAGTCAACACGGTAAATGTCAACCTGTATATAATAATAATAGTTTCAATTGTTTTATTTCAAGCCACAGTCATGGCTCACTAGTCTCTTTTCGACTAGGTGTATAAAAAAGTGCCCGCCATTTTACTTTTTAATAATGTAAAATAAGGATTATTTTACATGATTGTAAAGCAAATTTGATGTACTTTTCAAATTTGTAAAAAAAATATAGTATGTTCCATTTGAAACTTCAAAGTTGATATTAATTACTAATAAACCGGAAGTGGTATCATGAATGTACATCCGTCGTCAAGTAGATTACATGTTGCTGTATAAATCATGTTATATGAAAAAAATCTGTTGTGGCCAGCACAATACTTTCCGTCAATCCTGTGTATAATGTATAAATTCCATACATAATTTTTCTTGCACTTGACACTGACATCTTCTTCTTCTTTTACTTTTCCCATTCGTTAGGGGTCGCTATTTTTGCGTGTCATTATCATTCAGTTCCTTTTCTCTCAAGTCTTCCGCAATACAGTCATTCCATCTTATCTTTGGTCTTCCCCTGTTTCTTCAACATCCTATTAATAAACTATTCATTCTTGTTCCAATATAATTCTTCATTTCTCCTCATGACATGTTCAAACCAATGTAATCATCTTTCTTGTATCTTTCTAGAAACTTGTAATAAAAGAGTTATTTTCTTACCATATCTTTCCGTATTTTCCCCAACATCTACTTCAACATCCTCATCTCTGCCACATTAATTTACTTTTTATTGATAATAACATCTGTCAATTTGAATTATATGAGTATATTAATAGTTTCCACGTTTAGCATAGCTGGTTGAATTATAAAATTTAATTTCTTTAAAATTCTTTAACTCTGTATCTATTGAATATGAAGTATAAAATGTAATCAAATCGTATAGAGAATAATATATTCTTTAAGTTATAATAATATTAAATGTCAATAAATCAAATTTAATTGTTAAATCCTCAAATGAGGGTACTTCCGGTTCACCAATTATAACCAAAATCTAATCACTTGTTCTTCTGGATATAAACTTAAGGAATACAAAAAAAATATAATTTTTGGAATCGTGGTATTGAAGTTATGGGATCCGGAACTTTTGTCACACACACACACAGACACACAGACATACATACATACAGACATCATCGTAAAAATGGTAAAATCGTATTATAGGAACTCTAAAACATGCTTATTCAGTAAAAACTCATCATTGAATTTTTTGACCAAAGACAATACCTTCCTTACCTAAAGGTGACGGAAGGTAAAAATTCAGTAGTTAAATAGCTCCGCAGATTAATTTAAATTTCAAAAGTAGCTTCTGTGCAGTTGAGTTTGACGACCACTATTCTAAATTAATTTGCCTAGATATATCTACAGAATACAGAAACGCATTTGAAATTAGGGGAGTAGGTGGTTCATTAAAACTAGTAAGATTTATGAAGTGTACCAAAGAAACAAATGCATGTAATTGTATAAATTAGAGTTAGTAGTCTTTCGCTATTATCCAGGAATGGGCCCATTCTAAGGCTGAGCCTTGTAGGCTTGATTCGCCGAGTGAAGTCAAACTCGGCACTCAACAGCCTCAACACTCCCATGTAATCGCCACGTTCAGTACAGCGCCACCGGAAATCTAATAAAACCTCTTCCGGTAATTCTCTCTGTGTCGCAAGTCTCAAGAGCTGCACGAATAATAAGCGTATTGTTGTGATTATGTTTAACAGCGCGACATTCTCCAGCAATTTGTGAACTCCAGATACGGAGATAATCAACGGAATTAGACTATGGAATTTGGTCTCTTGGGGATCTTTTGCTATTCTTTAATTGCTAATTAATGCTACGTAAATTTCGTGATAAGAATTTTATTGAGTCTTGTCGAGATAACCAAAAATGTGAATTATGTTGGTTGTTATTGTATTTAGTTTGTAATGACTTTATTTTTAATAGGTAATATTTTTACCTTCGTCACCTTTAGGTAAAGAAGGTATTGTCTTTGGTCAAAAAATTCAATGATAAGTTTTTAGTGAATGTTTTAGGGTCCCTAAAACATTCACTAGTCCGTATAATACGATTTTACCATTTTTACGATGATGTCTGTATGTATGTATGTGTGTGTGTGTGACGATAGTTTCGGATCGTATAACTTCAATACCACGATTCCAAAAATTATAATTTTTTCGTATCCTCAAGTTTACATCCAGAAGAACAAGTGATTAGATGTTAGTTATAATTGGTCAATCTGAAGTACCCTGATTTGAAGATTAACAAATTAAGTTCTAACAAAGGGCTGAAGAAATGAATCTTAATTATTAGTGTTGCTAAATTTAACCCAAAATTCATGTCTTTACCATGAGATAAAATAATTAATTCATCAACAGTTGAAAATCAGAATGGACACGTCCTATTCAAGCGTTAATTAAAGATTGATTTATTCAGTATTATTAGAAGTTAATTCGGGAATGACGCTTCCGCGTTATAACAATACCAGCTGTACAAACCAATTGAAATGCACTGCAAAGGATTAAGGATAATCTTATTAACTGCTTCGGAACTGACAGAAATACTATAGAATTGTTGAATGTCAAATATTTGGCAGTCAGCGCAAACCTCTAATTTTTAATTATTGAAAACTCTTAGATGTTAAAGTAGCTATGTCGTAAATGCCAGCAATTTTAATTTTTGTACAAAAATAAACCCGACAGTAAACACAACAGGTATAGTGTAGGTACTCAAATTTCAAATTCCACCTTGTTAAATTGTGGGTAATTTCTCGACTGTGATGTGGATTAGGTGTTAATAATTACTCGAAAGTTCAATTAAACATTTTTTATTCTTACTTGCCAACGTTTCGGTGCACCCTTCCACCTTCTTCAGGGTCTACAACATGTATACAATAAAAATGTATTACATACATAATAACATGGACAGTATTACACTTACAGTAAGATCTTACAAATTGTTACAATTCATGTACACAAAATACATTCGTACAAAACATTCGGTTAATTTATTAAACATCGTACAAAAAATTCAAAAAGCATACAAACATCCATTTTCTCCAAAAAACGACAACTGAATAATACGGAAAAGAGCCGAAAATATCCTGTGTAAGGATTCTGGTGACATCATTGATACGGACTCCTATTGGTCGTCTGTACACCAATAATAATATGCAAGTTGTAGGAATTTAAATAAAATGTAAGGAAATTAATGAAACTTAGTTTGGCCTGATATTTACCTTTTCCTGTTTGAACTTTTTTAATACACCAAAATATATACTGTTAAGTTCTTGAATATCAGTTCTTGCATTGATGCAATTCCAATCATCCCTGATAATATGTAACATTTCAAACCTAAAGGCCTACTCCTACCAACGATTCCCAACATTCCAACGAAATGTTATTATTATTATTATTATTATTATTATTATAATTTAGTTTATTATTTTTTATTATCTAGTGGCCGTATGTCTGGTCGCGAATATGGGAACGAGGGTTCGATCCCGACCGACACAAAAAATACTTCGAATTTTAATGGTAATAAATTGACCCCTGTGGTGCATTCTCTACGCCAGCATTAAGTGTCCGTGAGGTGACGCCTGGTAATCGCCCACAAGGTACAAATATTTCATCATTACCGATATCTGTGAACAAAGCAAATTGGCACGCCCAGAAATGGGTAATATGCCGGGATGATATATATATATATATATATATATATATATATATATATATATATATATATATACATATATATATATATATATATATATATATTATTTTCTGGTTTATGCTGGATATGCGTGATTTTTATGTATACTGGCCGTCGACCGTCTAATTTTTGGTGGAGCTCTGAATGTGACGATATAAGTAGAAAATTATAAAAAAAATACTTGCGATTAAAATTGGTCTACAAAGAGCGACGTCCGATTAATTAATATTTGAAGTAGGCTCAACATTTTGTTTGTTGTACCTACAACAAATATTAAATTAAAATGTAGTCTCCGTATCTGGCTCATATAACCTATGGGAAAATAAACTTTTACAGATCATTAAACCACTACAAATTTATGTTTATGTTTAACAAAATCAATATATTATTTATGTGTTTCACGTTTCATCAAAGATATTAAAGAGCACTTTAAATGAAATAAAATATCAACATACGCTTTATATTCCCGTAAACTCATATCGTATTTTGTAGATAGTTTATATCTGTTTTATGTCCGTCATTTAAAAACATTTGAGCATGTATTTATAGCGCAATTAAAACAATTCATCTGCACTTTGAAACAATTGAATGCACATACCCGTGCCTGATGAAGCGTATTATTATTGTCCTAATCGTCCTATCCATGAATTGGGAGTTCTTTTGTTTTAGTTCATTAGCGTTTCATTCATTTAAACAAAAAACGGTAAACTTTAACTTCAATGAATGCAGCTTTTATGAATTATTGTTAAAAGAGAACAAACGAATGTAATAATCAAGAAAATTTTACTGTTCGATAGACGTTTAAGATTATTGGTTAACCGCAATAATTTTTAAACCAATAAAAAACACTTATTTACGCTCATAAAATAGAAATAATTATTTATGATATGTGTTAAAAGTCACATGACTGCTCGTGTCCTATACTTATGTAACCAAAAACGGAAGGGGCGAGAGGCATTGTGCTGGCCACAACAGATTTATACCTTCCATCACCTTTAGGTAAGGTAGGTATTGTCTGGTCAAAAAATTCAATGATGAGTTTTTAGTGAATAAGCATGTTTTGTGTGTGTGTGTGTGTGTGTGTGTGTGTGTGTGTGTGTGTGTGTGTGTGTGTGTGTGTGTGTGTGTGTGTGTGTGTGTGTGTGTGTGTGTGTGTGTGTGTGTGTGTGGTGTGTGTGTGTGTATACATCCAGAAGAACAACTGAATAGATTTTGGTTATAATTGGTGAACCGGAAGTAGCCTCATTTGAAGATTTGACAGTTAAATTTGATTTATTGACATTTAACGTTATTATAACTTAAAGAATATATTATCCTCTATATGATTTGATTGAATATTATACTTCATATTCAATAGGTATAGAGTTAAAGAAATTTAAAGAAATTAAATTTTATAAATCAGCCAGCTATATGCTAAACATGGAAACTACTAATATATTCATATAATTCAAATTGACAGATGTCAGTATAAATAAAAAGTAAATTAATGTGGCAGACATGAGGATGTTGAAGTAGATGTTGGGAAGATATTAAAGAAATAACTCTAGTGTTACAAGTTTCAAGAAAGATACAAGAGAGATGATTACATTGGTTTGAAAATGTTATGAGGAGAAATGAAGAATATATTGGATGAAAAATGAATAGCTTAGTAATAGAAGGTTGAAGAAACAGAGAAAGACCAAAGATAAGATAGAAAGACTGTATTACGGAAGACTTGAGAGAAAAGGACCTGAATGAGAACGACACGTAAAACAGAAATGAGTAGAAGAAGAAAATTAAAAATAGTGACCCCTAACGAATGGGGAAAGCTAAAGAAGAAGAAGATGTTAGTGTCAAGTGCACTTTGCATAGTTTGTTTATGAAATAATTTTACTGGAAATTTAGAATCTTTTGCAAGAAAATTTATGTACAGGATTGACGGAAGGTATTGTGCTGGCCACAACAGATTTTTTTGTAAAGAAACCGTGACATTGGCGTTGCAAATTGTTACAATATAACCAATTAATACGCGATTCACAAAAAATTTGAGATTATGAAAAATATCTTTATGTATATAGTCCATCTATTCATCTGCTATTGAAAAGGATTGGATATTCGGTTTGAATTGGTATTTATGATATTCAAATTTTCAGATCCGACCTCACTCTTTGTCCTTATTTATGATTTGGTAGATTGACGTTATTTAAATTTATGGAAAAAGATTCACATTCAAACGTCAACGATTTCAAGAAGATATATTTCAATGTAATACATAAAACGGAAGATGACTCCACAAGTATATCTTTTATTTCTTTTTCCCGAATTGAATATTTCATTTCGGTCTATAAATAGACTAACGTATTATTTTAAACATATTAGCATTCCATTAACTTAGATAAATATTGAAACATATCTAGGGAAATATTTATTTATTCGAAGGTTGCGAAAGAAACGATGGAGAAAATTTTTCGCTTTCCGGTGTTTAAGACAAGCTCAAATAAAAAATTGATACGAAACGCTGTTTAATTTTATTAAAGCTACAACAAAATTAAACGTTAGACGCGTTTAAAAATATTTAATTTGTTCGTTCGCTTCAAGACGTTTGAAATTAATATCTGCTTTTGAAATTTTAAATTAAACTTACACTTTTTGCCTTTTTCTTTCACAATATTGTTTCCCTTATACGGAACGCGATCGAGAAGAATTTAAACGTTTAATTTATCGTAGATAGGTTGACTAGACAGAAACTATGCGTAAAATTGGAAAATATTTAAAGAACAAAATTTAATCCCATATTTTTCCTTGGTGCATATATTTTTTTTTATTTGCCTGTGAGGTGACGCCTGGTAAACTCCCGACGGTACAAATATGTCATCATTATTAGCATTACCGATATCTGTACAAAGCAGATTGGCACACCCAAAATGGACAACATGCCGTGATTTTTGTTATAGTCTCATAGTGTTTTACAACTTTTCCTAAAGTTATACAAGCCTCTTCCAACATTAGTTGGACCATCCGCTTTAATTTAATAATTAATTTTCATTAATGTGTATTAAGGACATCTTGTCTATCTAAATA
Source organism: Harpalus rufipes (assembly GCA_951394225.1). Classification (NCBI taxonomy): domain Eukaryota; kingdom Metazoa; phylum Arthropoda; class Insecta; order Coleoptera; family Carabidae; genus Harpalus; species Harpalus rufipes. The sequence goes on from OX596277.1 coordinate 3,814,440, forward strand.
CACAAAGCATGATATGTTTTCTAAAAAAAATAATTGTTTTAATGTAAAATGAAATTATACTTAGTTTTACCAAAAATTCAAACAAATAAAAAAAAATGAATTTAAGTTGCAAGAATTACAATATTAATTTACAGTAAAAAAATCTAATGTGGCCTGCATGTTGCCTTCGGTCAATTTAGTGTATTATGTACAAATTCCTTATATACATTTTCTTGCAAAAGATTATATATTTCCAATAAAATTATTTCATAAACAAATTATGTATATTGCACTTGACACTAACCCCTTCTTCTTCTTTAGCTTTTCCCACTGGTTAATTAGTCGCTATTCTTGAATTTCTTCATCCACTTATTTCTGTTTTGCTCGTTATCCTCATTCAGTTCCTTTTCTCATAAGTCCTTCGTAATACAGCATTTCCATCTTATCTTTGATCATCCTCCGTTTCTTCTACTTTCTACTACTAAGCCGTTCATTCTTCTTCCAATATATTCTTCATCTCTTCTCATGATTTGTTCCAACCAGTATAATCGTCTCTCTTGTATCTTTCTAGAAACTTGTAACACTAGTTATTTCCTTACCGTATCTTTCCGTGTCTTCCGCAACATTTACTTCAATATACTCATCTCTGCCACATTCATTTACTTTTTATTGATACTGTCATCTGTCAATTTGAATTATCTAAATATATTAGCAATTTTCATGGTTAGTATAGCTTGCTGATTTATGAAAATTAATATCTTTATAATTCTTTAACTCTATATCTATTGAATATAAAGTATAAAATGCAATCAAATCGTATAGAGAATAATATATTCTTTAAGTTATTGTGACGTGCGCCCCTGAGAGAAAAGTATGCATGCGCCGCTACTGATAGCATGTTCGCGAACAATGACGTAATCCCTTCGAAAGAACGTACCAGAGCGATAATACAATCCCGGACGCGCTGAGACAGGTTAATTGCGCCGTGACCTCATTCCTTTGTATACGGGTCATTGTCGCTTTAGAAGAGTTCTAGAATGATAGGGGCTGTATAAATACCGTCGGGAGAACAGCGGGAGATAGTCTCATATATACAAGCAACCAGATATGAACTCGGTGATATAAATAAACAGTTTAACAGTTGTTAACATAAATAAATGTAGTTATATAAATAAGTGCAGTCATATAAATGTTAGTTAGATAAATAATCGTAGTGTTTAAGCATTTTATAATATTCTTAGTGTTTATCATTATTTAATCATAGTGTTAGTTGTTTTTATTATCTTTTAATATTTAATCCTTAATTATATATCGTTTAATAAACGTATTCTTTTGTTAATAATATTTGTCTGTTTTACACTTCACCCATATAAATAAAAACGTTACATTATAATAACGTTAAATTGCGGTTCACAGTTGTTCTTCTGGATGTAAACTTGAGGAATACGAAAAAAAATATAATTTTTGGAATCGTGGTATTGAAGCTATGAGATCCTAAACTTTCGTGATACACACACACACATACATACAGACATCATCGTAAAAATGGTAAAATCGTAGTTTAGGGACCCTAGAACATGTTTATTCATTAAAAACTCATCATTGAATATTTTGACCAAAGACAATACCTTCCTTACCTAAAGGTGACGGAAGGTAAAAATGTATTAATTTCGTAGAATTCTTCTTGAAACACTTATTTCGTTTCGTATTCAAAAAACGAGCAAGACATTTTATTCTGAAATTATGTCACTAAATTTTACGTTCCCTCGTGATCTTGTCAGATTCAACCAATTGAAAAACAAAACAATAGAATTCATTGGAATTCCTGATTGAATACGTCATCAACTTCTAAAACAGACCTACTAAATCTTTCCTATTTATCTAAATCGATACAATTATAGTCTGAAAATCGAAACTTATCCAGCGAGATATAATCAAGCAGGCTGCGGAGTTGAAGGCCTCCGACAGGCATCTGTTTCATGGAGGGCTGTTTCCATTCAACGTAAAAACTTGTAACTTGTTTTTCCTGACTTTCCCAAATATCCTTCTCGTTTTCCATCATTGTTGGCTGGGGCTTTTTTGGAAATATGTTATAAAAAGTTTCCCGAGTAGTAGTGGGTTGGAGAGTTGAAATGGTGCATTGTATTTTTTGATTAGATACGGGATATTTTATGTTATTAGAATTATTTAAGGCTGGCGACACATGGGTGACTGTTTATTAAATCCTGCTTTCTGAAAGAAATGGCCTATCCGAGAAATAAATAGCACTAATATCGCATTTTTCTTCGAGTTTATTAAAAAAAAATCTGATATGGCCAGCACATTACCCTCCGTCAATCCTGTGTATCATGTACAAATTCCATACATAAATTTTCTTGCAAAAGATCTTATATTTCCAGTAAAATTATTTCATAAACAAACTAAGCAATTTGAACTTGATACTCTTTAGCTTTTCCCATTCGTTAGAGATCACTATTTTTTATTTTCTTCTTCCACTCACTTCTGTTTTGCGTGTCGTCCTTATTTAGTTCCTTTTCTCTCAAGTCTTCCGCAATACATCTTATCTTTGGTCTTCCCCTGTTTCATCAACCTTCTATTACTGAACTATTCATTCTTCTTCCAACATATTCTACATCTCTCCTCATGACATGTTCAAACCAATGTAATCGCCTCTCTTGCATCATTCTAGAAATTCCTTACACTATCTCTCCGTGTCTTCCCCAACATCTATCTCAACGTCGTCATCTCTGCCACATTCATTTTCTTCTCATTGACACTGACATCTGTCAGTTATAATTTTCTTAATATAGTAGCTGTTTCCATGGTTATAGCATAGCTGGCGGATTTATGAAATTTAATTTCTTTGTAATTCTTTAACTCTATATCCATTGAATATGAAGTATAACATGTAATCAGTTTGTATAAATAAGAATATTTTTTAATATTTATAATAACACTAAATGTCAAAAAATAATATGTAACAGTTTTTTTCAAGAAAACTGTTAAGATATTCAAATGAGGGTACTTCTGATTGACCAATTATAACCAAAATCTAATCAAATCTACATATGGATGTAAGGAAGAGGAATATGTAAAAATTGTAATTTTTGGAATTCTAGTATTGGAAATATTACGGCCGAAATTATAGTCACACACAAACATATACAGACATCATCGTAAAAATAGTAAAATCGTATTGTAGGGACCTTAAAACGTGCTTATTCATTGAAAACTCACCACCAATTTTTTTAATATCTGAATATAGTAAACACATAACAATTCTGCGCAATACCTCTCGCCATTTTTTACATAGGGCGCGGGCAGTAATAATGTACAAAGGTGCCAAGTATCTTATTTTTTCATTCAAACATCATGATTTTCCAAATCCCTATGGATTATTTTTCTCGACAAGTATATTCTATACTATGGATGACAAGTAAACATCAGAATATTTTGAAATTTTGAATGAAAAATTATGACAACAATTGTAACATCTATGTAAATAGAAGGCCAACAAAGTCACATGACTGCTCGCGCCCTATAAGTAAAGAATTTAACATTTCTTATACACACAAGTAATTGAAATTGTATCTCTTCTTTCGTTTTATGAAGAATTTTGTCTTACCCTTCTAATATGTTCAAAATTCTTCAAATTCATTGACGGTATTAGCAGTATTGCTTAAGGATATATGTAATATTAATATACCTTACTTAAATACATATTTAATTAATAATACAATAAGACTCGATATTGTGACATGGCCCTTCATTAATTAGTTCAATGTATCGAGACTCCACTGTAGATATACTATATTAAATTCAGGATTCTTTATAGCATTAAAGTATTATAGAATAATTTAACGATGGCAACATATGACTGGTAATTTTATTAAATCCATATTTCAGTACGAAAAATCTCTTTCATTAAGAACATGGCAATAATGTCGTAAATATTTCTGGTTTATTAAAATAAAATATCCGGAAAAGCTATTAAGTTACGTTGACCAAGTATATTTTATGCTTTAATTAACTAAAACTTAAAGTTATTTAATGTGACCTTTAGTAAAATAGTTTTAGAAGTTAGTGGACCTCGCAACTTGCAATTATAACTTGCAATTTAATTTAAAATTTTAAAGAGATTTTAATTAATAGTGCAATTAGGGTCGTAATTATATAACTAAATTATACTTGATTACATTTCATTTTTCTGCAAAGTAGTTTTCACTATATTCCCAGATATTTTCACTCATTTTTACCTCTCGCTAAGAGAGGTATTGGATTCATGTAAAAAATCGCATATATAGATTTTAATATTTTTACGATGATGTCTCTGTGTGTGTGCGTGTGTGTGGATATATGTATGTGTGGGGACGTTTGAAGGACGATTTCTCAAAAACTTAATATTTAATATCTGTTTAACTATGTATTCTATTTTTTATAGATTTAGAGATAAAGAAATATAAGGTATATAATAATCTGTTGTAATAAATCTCACAACACAAATAATGTCATGGAAACCAATTGAAAAATGTAACTGTTTGTAACTGATAGATATATGTCAGTGTCAAAAATCCAGAGACATTACTGAAGTTTTTTCTGGGAAGTACATACATTATATTATTTCTTATTGTATTAATAGTTAAATATTTAAAATTATAAGTATATTACATATACCCTTCGAAAATACTATCAATCTCGACAATTGGAAACATTTCGAAAAATTAGAAAAGTAGGACAAAATTTCTTCATAGAATGAATTTAAAATTTAAAAAATCTAAATATAAAGCACAGATATGTTGAATTTTTCGTGTAGAGAAGAAATGTTAAATACAAAAGGGCGCGAGCAGTCATGTGACTCTGTTGGCCTTGACAAGCAAATATGAGGGCCCGTGTCAGAATGATAACTAGTAATTATGTACACAGATGTCAAATATCACAATTTGTCATTCTAAATTTGATTTTCCAATTCTATGTGGTTTATTCTCCTTGAGAAGTAAATTCCACACTTCTGGTGCAAATTAACAATGTGAATTTCGAAAATCTTCAAATTTTTAATGAAAAATTCTGACATTTTACATCTATGTACATAATTACTAATTCTCATTCTGACACGGGCCCCTATATCTACTTGTTAAGGCCAAACAAAGTCACATGACTGCTCGCGCCCTATACTTACGTAACCAAAAACGGAACTGGCGAGGGGCAACCGATTTTTTAGATTTGGGAATAATTTCAGCATATAGAAGAGTGTGGAAGATTTAATAATATTTAAATAAAGTTTAGTCATACGCTAAATAAATTAGAAAAATTGTAACTAGTATGTAAAATCATTCTCATGCGATATAGACATCATATCCGCTCTTATTGTACAAACTACTATTATAATACTATATTTATTGAAAAAATTCTGTACGCATTCTGTAATAAATTCAGTCTAGAAAACAGAAGAATATTTTCAGACGTGGTACTTCTCTGTAAAATATTTAATAACAAAATTAATTGAAGTGCAATTTTGCATCTTTTAATTTACATGTTTGTTATTCATATGGGTGTATATTTCTTTGTCTTAATATTGCTTCTATATTTGTATTGTATGTTTAATTTGTATTTTTGATTATGCATTCTAGTAATTCTTTAAATCTTTTCATTATGCTATGCTCCTACGTAGTTAAGATATAGACACTGTATATGTAATTATTCTTAATGTTAATATGTGGGAACCTATAATTGGTTTGTAAAAACTGCTGGTTCTCCAAATTTCATAAATAAATAAATAAATTAAATGAGAAAAAACAAGTCATTAAAAATTATCGATTCAGTTTATCGTACTTTTTATGAAAAATAAGTGTTTACGAGTAATAAATAAAAATTCCCCATAAGAATTTGTGCGCAGTCATCAGAACCAACTCTAACTAGCAATCATCCACATTCCATCATCATTTGCATCAACTCTTCCTTTCTGCAGAAATCGAAACTCATTGCAGTTCCAACCTACAATCACTGAGAGTACTGAGCACTCTAAGCATTGCATTGCAAGCAAAGCAGTTTCAGCTTTGTGGTTGCGGGTACACCTTGCGTCCTTGACTACTCAGTGTGAATGCTCTCTCACGACGAGCTGTGGCCACACGCGCACTCGCCTGACATACTCGTACTTACAGTAGATGCACGACTAGGTGACTTCAAGCACGAGAAAAGGATTCAATACATATGGATGGGGTGTTAGCGAAGTAAGAAAGAAAGATTGGGAGGGTAATTGAGTGGAAATGCTAAAAAGGAATGGAGGGAATACGAAATTGGGGGGTTGGTTTGATTCTTGTGGTGTACTATGTTGTCTTCTAATAAGGGATATAGAATTTAACTTGTAAGTAATTATACAATCAAGGCTTATTTCCCTTTTCTCGGTGTGCCAATCCGGTTCTGTTTGTAGATTTCGGTAAAAACGTTACTAATAAAAATATAAAGTTTTCCGTCCAACTGACATTAATCATCAACGATTTTTTACCTTCCGTCACCTTTAGGTAAGGAAGGTATTGTCTTTGGTCAAAAAATTCAATGATGAGTTTTTATTGAATAAGCATGTTTTAGGGTCCCTATAATACGATTTTACCATTTTTACGATGATGTCTGTATGTATGGATGTGTGTGTGTGTGTGCGTGTGTGTGTCTGTGTGTGTGTGACAAAAGTTCCGGATCCCATAACTTCAATTCCTCAAGTTTACATCCAGAAGAACAAGTGATTAGATTTTGGTTATAATTGGTGAACCGGAAGTAGCCTCATTTGAAGATTTAACAATTAAATTTGATTTATGACATTTAATATTATTATAACTTAAAGAATATATTATTCTCTATACGATTTCATTACATTTTATACTTCATATTCAATAGATACAGAGTTAAAGAATTTTAAAGAAATTAAATTTTATAATTCAGCCAGCTATGCTAAACATGGAAACTGCTAATATATTCATATAATTCAAATTGACAGACGTCAGTATGAGTAAAAAGTAAATTAAAGTGGCAGAGATGAGGATGTTGAAGTAGATGTTGGGGAACACACGGAAAGATACGGTAATAAAATAACTCTAGTGTTATAATTTTTTTGAAAGATACAAGAAAGACAATTACATTGGTTTGAACATGTCATGAGGAAAAATGAATAATTATATTTGAACAAGAATTAGTAGTTTAGTAATGGGAGGTTAAAGAAGCAGAGGAAGACCAAAGATAAGATGGAAGGCCTGTATTGCGGATGACTTGAGAGAAAAAGAACCGAATGAGAACGACACGCAAAAATAGTCTTGCAGATATGCTATAAGTATTTCAAAGTAATTGTGCTCCAATTATTTCAAGATCAAACAAATGGTAATTAGAATGTTCAAAGTGAACAAGTGAATGATTACCTTGGCAACTTTATACAAACAAACACTTCTCATTTTACTGCATTTCTGTAATGTTTCGTTACATTGTAATGACGTAATTTTATTTCGTTTTGCTTCTCATCTCGCAGTAGCAGTAGCAGAAACATAAAACGTGGGCTAATAGAACAATAAAACTGCGAATAATGTAGAATAACATATGAAGTACGAATATACGGTACGATAATAAATACTACACTGTACGATGTATTTATTTTCAATTTGAATATTGTTTGAAATGGATATGTGAAAAACTAATATTTACAACAATTTAAGTTCAGTTAGCGTTTAATTAAAATTATAGATTACAGGTCATATGCCAAGTTTACATTACTATTTATATGTATAATTATTTGAAATAAGCATAATAAATGAAATTTCATATATTTGTAAATAAATGTGTTTTAATTACAATGGCAAACATTTCAAAGGTTTATTTATTCAACGATTATTTAAAAATTGATGTATACATTATATTTGTTTTAAAGTATTTGCGATTTAAATAAATTGAACAATTAATTCTAGATCTACTCCGGCATTACAGTTAAAAACACTACAAAAAAAATCTGTTGTGGCCAGCACAATACCTCTCGCCATTTTCATTTTATGTTGCATAGGACGCGAGCAGTCATGTGACTTTGTTGGCCTTGGCAAGCAAATATAGGAGCCCCTGTTAGAATGATAGCTATTAATAATGTACATAGGTGTCAAATATAATTTTTCATTCAAAACATCATGATTTTCCAAATCCATTGGAGTATTTTCCTCGGCAAGTATATTCCATACTATTGAAGACAAATAAACAACAGAATATTTTGAAATTTTGAATGAAAAATTATGACATATGACAATTGAGACATTATTTAAATAATTACTATTCTTATCTCAAAATAAATATCACGTACGATTGGCCTAGACCATAAAGACGTACCCACCGGACGCGTATATTTAGACTGATATCCTGGATTTTTTACAACTTAATAGAATATTTGATGTTCCAGAAGTTACTAGTCCATAATATTATGCCAACGATAAGAGTTAACAATATTTATTTGGACGCAAATGAACAGTTTTTCTTCTTCCTTCCTCGTTCTATACTAATATATTCCCCATGTATTTACCATTTGAATTCCCGTGTTGCATGAAGCATGGCACGTTTCTTTCTTTCTAATGTAAAACAAGATCCGTGGTCGCGGTGCACGTCTTGAGCTTCCTCTAGGGCTAAGCGACTAAGCGAGATGATTGAAACGTGTGTAGACTGCCGAGCACCGCACGCATAGCGTTTCCTCTTTGTGTGGAGGTAGCAATGCCCTGTATTGTGTTGTGTGCAACTATCACCATCACCAAGCTATTTGCCCAACACCGCCAAGTGCAACATATTAAAGTGCGAGAAGGAAAGGGAACAGAATGTTGAATAGCTTAAAAATAGTATTATTGCAGACCTTTGCTAATATTAACGGTCTATAAAGTAGGTTTTATAGAATGCTATACTTTCAAACCTTGTTATTCAAATTAGGGTAACATAAATACTTAACATTGTTATAGAGCTTCAAATATATACATATTAAAAATCTGTTGTGACCGTCACAATACCTCTCGCGTCCATTCCATTGTAGTACAGTAAAAATTTTGTAAGATGTCCGATCAAGGTCATCTGTATCACGGACGAATTAACAAATAGGCATACATTTATCTCTTTCTTATGCAAAGGCTATAAGAGTGTGCGATAAGGATGGATATAACACGGTTGTCTTTCAAAAATTCATATTGTTTCGACTAAGTTAGAACATTCCACTTTAATACGATGCTCGTTGTTGATAATGCTTTCGCTGTAACGTAACTTTATATATTAATTCAGATACATTACCTTGATTCATAGCCTTACGAATAACGTTATTTTTTGTCAGACTCACTGACATTGACATTGTATCATTATCTTATTTTTAACATATTTGGTTTTACATTTGCTTATAAACTTACCAGTTAACTTATTTTTGAATTTCGTATGCTTTTACTGTAATATATATTTTTATAATAATAAAATAACAGTAGTATCTTACGTACCCTAATAAAAACTAAGCAAACGACACTACTGAATTTGTCATAATGGGCGGAGCAAAAATCTGAATTCATAGAATTCGTATATGACCTTGATCGGACATCTTTCAACATTTTTTGTACATACAAAATTTTTAATTACACCTAATCTATTTACGTATTTTCTATAATTTTAAATTCATTCTATAAGCAATTTTTCTCCATTTCTTTTAAATGTTCGAGGTTTTTCCAATTCATTAACGGGATTGGCGTTATTTCTGAAGGGTTCATGTAATATATCTATAATTTTAAATATATAATTAATAATACAATAAGAAATTTTAAATATCGTTCCCAGAAAAAGCCTTCAGTACTATCTCTGATTCACTGACATTAGTGACATTTATCTGTCAATTACAGACATTTTAATTTCTCAAGTAGTTATCATGGAGATGTTAGGGTCGTGAGCAGGCTGTGAGATTTACTACAACAGATTATTTTATAGAGAATATAATTCCTTAGTCACGTGACATGTTTTCCGCCAATCAACATTCAGAATCTCCCTAGCTACGCGTTTATCACAGCGATGATAAAAAACAAGGAAATTATCACCGTATTTATAGTCGTTACTAAGGGATTTGTTTTCTTTATTTATGACATTGACAGTTAATTTTAAGTATAAAAATAAATAATAACAATAATTCAAACTTCGAAATATTAAATAAAACTCGTAAGTACCATGTTTTAATATAATATGAATATTTATATCAAAAGTTAGGTTAGGTTGATTGCAAAAATTCATTATATTCTCTCATTAAATATAAGCTCGTGATATGATTAGTAATCGAAGATATTGCTCGTGAAACCGAAACAGCACATTTCAACTCGTCCTTCGGACTCGTGAAATCTGCAGCTCGGTTTCACTCGAGAATATCATCGATGATAATCATATCACTTGTTATATTACGTATGATTATATATCTATATCTTTAAAATCTACACGAAGTATAATAATTTTTTAAATGTGTCGGATAGAGATTTTTGTTTTTTAATATTTGTAATAACATAAATTTTCAAAATATAATATTTAGATTTTTTTGTTAAAATGCTACTACTTCCGGTTATCCAATTGTTACCAGAATCTATTCAACTTTTCACATTACTGTCAGATTGAGGAATCCGTAGTTATACAGGTCTTTAATCTTATAGAATTTGAGAAATACCTCCAACAATCACACACACACACACACACACACACACACACACACACACACACACACACACACATCATCGTAAAAATGTTATTATCGGATTGTAGGGACCTTAAAACGTGCTTATTTACTAAAATCTGGATATGCGATTATTATCATGAATCCATTACCTCTCTTAGCGAGAGGTAAAAATCTGTTATGCACAAAACCTCTCGCCTTTTCAATTTTATATTACATAATGATCATATTTAACATGTCTTGTACAACAAAAAAACAAATACTAATGTGAGCCTCAATGCCAATCCTAGATGAAATTCAAATCTAAGACTTTCGAAGTAATAGCGACATTATTATGTGCATCAACTTGGTCGTGACAAAAAGTACACCTTTTAAAACCAAGCTATCTTAACGAACCTACTGGCACTTTACTTTCTCAGAATGTTAACTGCTTATTTGCAAACACTATATTATGCATTGCAGCACGATTCAAATCCTTTATCAGCACCACAGTGAGTAAACAAAATAAACATGGAGTTCATTCCCGTCTTCTGTGCTCTGTGCAATCAGTAGTGCGCAATCACTTTTATCCATTTGCTAATCAGCAAGCTGATATCTTTATCAAATGCGCTCCAATTCAATTCCGGTTGCATTTCCACGTTATGAAAACGCAATAGTAGCAGAGCTGTGCAGTGTACACTGTACATGTGCAATGCAATACAGGTCCCTTATCGCACGTAACTTCACGCGAGTCGCTGGAAATTGCACACTGGATGGTTCCCATGAATGTGCCAACTTACTTTACCATTCACCTTACCCTTGGGTTGCTGCAAGCATTATGAGGTTACGTGGAAGCAACGAAGTTAGTTTTGAATTTTACTAGGAGTGGAGTTGGGTTCTTTCTAGATAGATAATCTGTTGGCTGATTTATTTACGAAAAGGGTATATACAGAACGGTTGTTACGTTTGAATTTTATTGTTGGCATATTTTTTTGAATTTTATAAGTTTTTTAATTATTTTTTTACCTTCCGTCACCGTCAGGAAGGTTTTGTCTTTGGTCAAAAAATTCAATGATGAGTTTTAGTGTATAACCATGTTTTAGAGTCCCTATAATACGATTTTACCATTTTTACGATGATGTCTGTATGTATGTGTGTCTGTGTGTCTGTGCGTCTATGTGTCTGTGTGTTTGTGTGTCTGTGTGTGTATGTGACAAAAGTTCCGGATCCCATAACTTCAATACCACGATTCCAAAAATTATAATTTTTCGTATTCCTCAAGTTTACATCCAGAAGAACAAGTGATTAGATTTTGGTTATAATTGGTGAACCGGAAGTACCCTAATTTGAAGATTTAACAGTTAAATTTGATTTATTGACATTTAATATTATTATTACTTAAAGAATATATTATTCTCTATACGATTTGATTACATTTTATACTTCATATTCAATAGATACAGAGTTAAAGAATTTTAAAGAAATTAAATTTTATAATTCAGCCAGCTATGCTAAACATGGAAACTGCTAATATATTCATATAATTCAAATTGACAGATGTCAGTATGAATAAAAAGTAAATTAATGTGGCAGAGATGAGGATGTTGAAGTAGATGTTGAGGAACACACGGAAAGGTAATACGGTAATAAAATAACTCTAATGTTACAATTATCTAGAAAGATACCAGAAAGACGATTACATTGGTTTGAACATGTCATGAGGAGAAATGAAGAATTATATTTGAACAAGAATGAGTAGTTTAGTAATGGGAGGTTGAAGAAGCAGAGAAAGACCAAAGACAAGATGGAAGGACTGTATTGCGGAAGACTTGAGAGAAAAGGAACTGAATGATAACGACACGCAAAAATAGCGACCTCTAACGAATGGGAAAAGTTAAAGAAGAAGATGTCAGTGTCAAGTGCAATTTGAATAGTTTTTTTATGAAATAATTTAGCTGGAAATTTAGAATCTTTTGCAAGAAAAATTATGTATGGAATTTATACATTATACACAGGATTGACGGAAGGTATTGTGCTGGCCACAACAGATTTTTTACTTCTCGCTAAGAGAGGTATTGGATTCATGCTAAATATCGCATATCCAAATTTTAATGAATAAGCACGTTTTAAGGTCTCTACAATCCGATTTTAACATTTTTACAAGGATGTCTGTATGTGACCTACGTATTTCTCAAACGGACATTACTGGGAAGAGCTGAAAAGGTTTTGATAACAATTGGACACCCGTAAGTAGCAGATTCTTGAATTCTTCTGAATATTATTTTTTGAAAATTTTTCTTGGTAATATTAAAGAAAATCAAATTCTCAATCTGACACATTTAAAATTATTATTATATCTCGTGTAGCTTTGGAGATACAGGGTGGGGCAGAAAAACCTATCCGATTTCAAAACGTTATAAAATTAAAACCACTCAACTTGTCAAAAAAAATTTTTATTAACATATCGCAAATTTTATGCCATTTTTAAATTTAAGTTTTGAAAAGCACATCACTCAAATGTCGTCCTTGGGAGCGGATACACTGATTTAGGCGCTCGCGGTAGCTTTCCATGACTTTCACCGTCATTTCCACAGGAATTTCTTCAATTGCCCGAGCAATTTCCCTTCGTAAAGCAAGAAGGGTCCTTGGTCGATGCTGGTAAACCTTCGATTTGAGGTAACCCCAAAGGAAGAAGTCACATGGAGTGAGATCCGGTGAGCGCGGCGGCCAGCCAAGATCACCTCTCAGGGAAATGAGGCGACCGGGAAACAGTTCCCTGAGAATGTCCATTGATCGTCGCGATGTGTGGGCGGTTGCCCCATCCTGTTGAAACCACACATTTTCCACGCCATTTTCTTCCATTTTGGGTCTAAGAAATTTTTCCAGCATGAAACAATAGCGCTCGCTGTTGACCGTTACGGTTTTCAGGTCCTGTTGCTGTCCTGGGACGTCCAGGCGACTTCTTTTTCAATGCTGAACTCGTCTGTCTAAAATTTGACACCCACACTTTAATCGTAGCGTGATGTGGAACAGGATCATGACGCCCGAGTCCGAAATGAATTCGAAAAGCACGTTGTGTAGCAATTATCGAACCGCCGCATTCGATAAACCGCTCAATAACAAAAGCACGATGTTCACCAGACCAAGGCATGTTGACTACTGACAAATGGCATAAAACCGGCTTTCTAACGGTTTTTACCCCACTACTCTACCTGCTCCCTCTTTTGAGAAAAAGGGATTTGAAATCGGATAGGTGTTTCTGCCCCACCCTGTATAATATATAATAATATTGAATAATCTATTGTAATAAATCTCGTTCCCCAAAAACAGTTGAGATATTTAAATATTTGTAATTGACAGATAAATGCAAAATATCAGTGTCAAAATTCAGATTTTTCTGGGAGATATGAGTACAAAGATAAGGGAAATGGCTCGAGCAATAGAAGTTTCTAGATAGATACAAGAGAAACGGTTACATTGGTTTGAACATATCATGAGTTGAAGAATATATTGGAAGAATGAATAGCTTAGTAGTAGAACATAGAATAAACCAATGAAAACCAAAGATAAAATGGAAGGACTGTATTGCAGAAGACTTTAGAGAAAAGGAACTGTATGAGGACGACACGCACAACAGAAATGAGTGGAAGAAGAAGATAAAAAACAGCGACCCCTAACGAATGTGAAAAGCTAAAGACGAAGAAGGTATCAGTATCAAGTGCAATTTGTATAATTTGTTTATGAAATACTTTACATTGTATCAGAAGTTTGAAAATATATTGAATATTTTTTATTAGTTTCTACGGAGTCATTCTAGTTATGTTAGACATTGTATATCATTACCTACCGAACCGATATGTGTGCTGCGCCCTGTGATACGTCTGAGTTTCCAAGAATTTTAATAACATTACATTGTACCTCTGGAAAACTTTCTTTGAAGTAAGTTCTTTCTTGATCATTGTAAAAATGAAGGTTCTCTATCTCTGATTTAAAGATTGATGTCCGCCTTTCCCTTAAAAAATACCGTCTATTGAGATTTGCAATGCGGAGTAACCAACTCGGAATTGGATAACGGAGAGATGTATTTCACCTTCGAGATTTGAATTTGAATTTAGAATACACTAGTTCCAATTTTATTTTTTATTGTTGGAATTACCTCTGTGGCCGATGTTCTCGACAATTTATTACTTTGCTCTGCATTTCCCAAGGAAGGTGTCAACAGAATTAAGAAGAGGATTTCACATTTTATAAACTTGCAAATATTAATATAAAGGTTGGAAAATTTCACGGCAAAGAAAACGCTTTTATTCCTTGACACTATTTCACTTGTATGCATTTAATACCGTTAGACTGTTAGTTTACGTGTCCTGTAAGGGACCTGTGCAGCTTATAATGGCTTTGAAACTACTCCAATGCAGATTGTCGTAATTTTCGGTAGTTAGTTTGTGAGATTTGAACCGAGATTCTGTTGCATTAACTTGCAAATAGTTATCGTTCTACTATTTGTGTACGTTTCCTCTACTATATTACATTCATATTACACGTATTCATAACAGCATATTACTAATATCTTTAGAGAATTTATATATGAGAGAGTAGAATGAATCTGTCTTAATTTTAAAAAATCTGATGTGGCCAGCACATTACCTTCCGTCAATCCTATGTATTGTGTACACTGGCTTGCAAAAAAATCGCATGCACCTGTTTTTTGCTGTGTCGAGTCGATCTCGATTGTTAACTTGTCAGTGTCACAAGTCACTGTCATTAGTGTCAAATAAGGTGCCAAAACGATAAAGTTGTAATACTTTCTAAGTTAGAAGAGGGCTGGTCAATCAAATCAATAGCAGAACATTAAGATTAAATAAAGTCCTGGACACTGATGGAGCGATGATAAATTACTAATGTTACTTCGTCCATAATTTGTTTCAGTCATAATTTTTACTTATTTATAATCCATTTAAAATAAATACTTGGTTGTTCTTTAATTTTTCTAGAAAATATTTGTAATTTAGTAGTAACTTAGCACAATGAAGAACTTACTCCACGATACCTAAAATAATGACATGACAGTGACAACGGTGACAACTTCATTGACAGTTCTTATTAACCTATTTTTAAAAAATGGTATTCACATAGCTAAAGAAAAGTAACAACTCGGTTACTTGATTAAGATTCAGGCCTATAAAACGGTAATTTGCCTCCCAATTAAAATATACATCTACAAATATCGTTAAAATGTGAGACATTTTGTCTAAAAGAAATACTTTTTCCAGCTTCTTTGTAAAATATATACTCCACATCACATTCAATCTAGATAGCAGACGTGATAATAGTTTTACTTCTTTATTTTGTGTGTAAAACCCTTGAGAGTCTGACAAACCCCACCGTAACCACAATATCGGTTTACCTCCGATTGGAAATCCATGTTTCCAGGATCTGTAACCCACGATCTTATTTCCTTAACAATATGCGCGCCGTTTCCATTTTCCTTGCAGTACAAATGCATTAGAGACGTCGGAGTATTGTCGGCGCAAGAGCAATAAATTGTCATTGAACTAATACCAAACAGCTACGAGTTCAAGTTGCAGTCGTGCTGTTTCCTTGCGGCAAACCAGTAATCTTTAATGGCATAGGAAGGTGGATGCAGAACGCCTTCCTTATGTGCGAGAATGTTACATTGTAACAAAACACTAGAAGAATTGGATTTGAATGAAATAGTCTGTTGAAAATAGAGTTCATTTTGACTGCATGTCTACTTGATGAAAATTATTACATACAAACTTTCACGAGACTTTCGTTCATCTATTATACAAAATCTGATTTTTGACAGTGACATTTTGCATTTATCTGTCAATTACAAACGTTTAAATATCTCAACTGTTTTTGGGCAACGAGATTTTTTACAACAGATTATTCTATATTATTACTATTATACTATATCTCCAAACCTATACGAGATATAATAAAAAAAATTAATGTGTCAGATAGAGAATTAAATTTCCTTTAATATTACCAAGAAAAAAATTCAAAAACATCTGCTACTTCCGGTTGTCCAATTGTTACCAAAACCTTTTCAGCTCTTCCCATGAATGTCCGATTGGGAAATACGTAGTTAAATAAATATAAAGTCTTATAGTTTTTGAGTAATCGTCCTTCCAACGTCCCACATGCATACATACACACACATACACACACATACACACACACACACACACACACACACACACACACAGACATCATCGTAAAAATATTAAAATCGGATTGTAGGGACCTTAAAACGTGCTTAATCATTAAAATCTGGATATGCGATTTTTAGCATGAATCCAATACCTCTCTTAGCGAGAGGTATTTGATATATTTATTTATTTGTTTTTAAATGACTGTGTTTATTTCTGGACATAACCTTTTTGTTTGTAAGATTTAGTGTAACGAAATCTGACCCAAGTACACAGCAATCTCTTGTAGGCTCAACCATTTAACGATCCCTCACTCCGATTCCCACAACAAGATAAAAATGCTGACTACAAATTTCCCTCTGCGCTTATCCCAAACTAATTCCTCCTCTTTTACGTTCCTTCGCATCTACTCGTCTGCATCCATGAAAATTTCCTCGAAAAGAAACGAAAGAAATCGTACACGCCCCTCATAAAAAAAACCGTACTCTCCAACACTTATATCCATCACAAAAAGTCAAAAGGATAAAAAGCGTCCACATCTGAGGAAAGCTTCGTTTGCAATAAAGCTCCCTTCTCCCTTGACAAGGAGCAGGGTGATAAATCCAACGGCCGAAGCTTACGCGGTGACAAAGGAGAGATAGGATATTTAATTGTGGGTGTAAACTGGCGAATTGTATGAGGTCCAACGTAACGCAACGAATGTTGTTTAGAATTAGAATTACCTACTATCCTTCCCAGAGACCAGGATTATGGAAGGAAATGCCTAATAAACAGAATTGGACTGTAAAATTGTGTAATCTGCGGAAGGGTTCATTTAAAATAAATTTATCTTTATGTCTTTTAGCGCTGGATTAAGTGATACTTTTGCTCAAACGGTAATTATATCAGTCAATATTGTTTAAGCTTAGAACGACTATATTTCGATTACGATAAGATCAGTGACGGGTTGTACCTTTTAGGAATAAGTAAACAAATTTTGTACTCAACTTTACTTTAAAAAAAATCTGATGTATACACCACACGACTTCCTTGTACGATTATTAAACTATACATATTTTTTTAATAATTAAATTACGAAATATTGACAGGCTTAAGCCAAGCCCGAGAAATATTTTGATATAGAACAAAAAATAATTCATTTACTACTATCATTTTTAAATTAACATTAATCTAACCCGGTTCTTTTTAAAGAGAGTTTTGATTACAACAAAGAAATATTTGATTACAACAATGAATATGACTAATTTCACAATAAAAATATATTTATTATTGTACGAATCATAAAATTGCACGTATTTAACGTAATTTGACATGAACATTTTTTTGTCCTAATGCATAGCAAGCTTTATTACAAAAACAAAAAAGTACATAATTTTTAAATTTACATATCTCGCTTATACATAGGGCTAATTTAATAATACTTGATGTGCTAGACGCAGAAATTAATTCTCTAAAACTTCAAGTAATGTACCACTTTCGGTTAGCCTACTTTAACCAAAATCTATTATGGTTTTTCGATTGACATAAAAGTCTTGTATACCAAATTTGAAAAGTTTTGGATTATATTTTAAAACAGTTTTTCATTAAAATCTATTATAGGCTTAATGTAAAGTGCCACTTCTGAAAATTGTGTAATAACCAGAAAGGGAGGTGCACAACTAGATGTTATAGGAGTCCTAAATACAAAATTTCAACTTTCTACGGCTTACCGTTTTTGAGTTATTTGAGATACGTACGAACGTACGCTGAAATCTGAAAACCGAAATTTTTCGCGATTACAATACTTCCTTTACTTACGTACAAGGAAGTAAAAAAAACATGAAAAATGCTAGATTTAAATATAACCTACAAATATTTATGTTTTACTTACTTACTAGTTTAAAGTTTAAACATAAAACAAAAGAACAGCTACCCTAAGACAGTATTAAAAAGATAAATTATTTTTTATTGTTTGAGTATTTTTTTTTTCATAAATTGTTGTTCTGGTCAACTATTTTTCATCCTAGATAAAAAATGTAAGAATCTTTTTTGTAAAAATTAGGATTATTAATTTTACATTTTTGTAAAAAAATTATACGGGCTACTGTTTCCGAGAAAATGGCCTAAAACTCCAAAAAAATTATCATTTTTTGTACCTTTATTTCAAGATGTTGGTTCGCGTCAATTCCTCAAAATCGAAAACTTAAATTTTTCATCATCGTCCCGACCTAAACAACATATGTTAAAAACGTTTCTACTCTATCTTTTGTAAGGCAAAGGTCTTTTTTTAGTCTCCATTGACTGGAATATTATGTAAAACAAGGGATTCTTACTTCAATAAGAAAGTCAAGTCAGAGATCAGAAGGCCAGTTTTTTATGCAACTCAAACAAGAAACATCGTCTGTGACCCTGATTTTCCTCCTTGCAAGTTTCTCAACAATTGAAATTTGCATTTCTGCTCGCATATGCTGCATTTCGTTACAAGAAACCCGCAGTTTGCACTGGGTTACTGAAATGCCGTCATTCATCACACCGTATTATATATTTGGTTTTTGTTGAAAGTAATCAACATAATTAATTATACAACAAGGGGAAGATTAAGACTGAGTAGGAAATAAATTAAATAGTTTGTGTATTTTTACCTTCCGTCACCATTAGGTAAGGAAGGTATTGTCTTTGGTCAAAAAATTCAATGATGAGTTTTTACTCAATAAGCATGTTTTAGGGTCCCTATAATACGATTTTACCATTTTTACGATTATGTCTGTATGTATGTATGTATGTATGTATGTGTGTGTGTGTCTGTGTGTGTGTGACAAAAGTTCCGGATCCCATAACTTCAATACCACCAAAAATTATATTTTTTTCGTATTCCTCAAGTTTACATCCAGAAGAACAAGTGATTAGATTTTGATTATAATTGGTGAACCGAAAGTAGCCTTATTTGAAGATTTGACAGTTAAATTTGATTTATTGACATTTAACGTTATTATAACTTAAAGAATATATTATTCTCTATACGATTTGATTACATTTTATACTTCATATTCAATAGATACAGAGTTAAAGAATTTTAAAGATATTAAATTTTATAATTCATCCAGCTATGCTAAACATGGAATCTACTAATATATTCATATAATTCAAATTGACAGATATCAGTATCAATAAAAATAAATTAATGTGGCAGAGATGAGGATGTTGAAGTAGATATTGGGGAACACACGGAAAGATACGGTAATAAAATAACTGTAGTGTTACAATTTTCTAGAAAGATACAAGAAAGACGATTACATTGGTTTGAACATGTCATGAGGAGAAATGAATAATTATATTTTAACAAAAATGAGTAGTTTAGTAATAGGAGGTTGAAGAAACAGAGGAAGACCAAAGATAAGATGGAAGGACTGTATTGCGGAAGACTTGAGAGAAAAAGAACTGAATGAGAACGAGACGCAAAAATAGGGAACCCTAACGAATGGGAAAAGCTAAAGAGGAAGAAGATGTCAGTGTCAAGTGCAATTTGAATAGTTTGTTTATGAAATAATTTTACTGGAAATTTAGAATCTTTTGCAAGAAAAAATATGTATGGAATTTATACTTTGTACAATTTTTGAAAGATGTCTGATCAAGGTCATCTGTATCATGAACGAATTAACAAATTGGCATACATTTATCCCCCTCCTTTACAAAGGCTTTAAGCGTGTGCGATAAGGATGGATATAACACGCTTGTCTTTCAAAAATTCATATTGTTTCGACTAAGTTAAGACATTCCATTTTAAAACCATGCTCGTTGTTGATAATACTTTCGCTGTAACGTAAGTTTATATATTAATTCATATTCAATACCTTGATTCATAGCCGTACGGATAACGTTATTTTCTGTCAGTGTCACTAATAATAATAATAAAATAACACTAGTATCTTATGTACCCTCATAAAAACTAAGCAAACGACACTACTGAATTTGTCGGAATGGGCGGAGCAAAAATCTGAATTCATACAATTCGTAGATGTCCTTGATCGGACATCTTTCAAAATTTTTACTGTACACAGGATTGACGGAAGGTATTGTGATGGCCACAACAGTTTTTTTTTTCGTGACCAGTAACACATACTTGTATTTAATGTACTGTCATAAATAACTGTATTATAAAAAATCTGTAGCTCACAAATTATATATTTTATATAAATTATATACAGGAAGTTTTTGCTAAAGATTATCAAAACATAAATAAAATATTCTTTAAATAATTTTGAGTAAAAAGTTTTAATAAACATATGTCCGATCTCGTCTCTTACTAGAATCCTCCCTACCCCACCTTTTATAGGGTAAAACCTCTATTGAATGCATAATTCTGCTATTATTATGCTTTAGAACAAATATATATATCCCTCTCGTATTAAATATTATTTAAGATTCATCATCCTCCACCCACACATCTCTGGGGCATGCCTTCCGTCTCTCCCGGGGCTAGTGATTGCCTGGCTAAGCGCGCCTTGGGGTAGAGCGTACAGCGTAGAGCAGGACACTCTCCTGCTCAGAGCAGGACAGCAGGATGTAACACTCCAGCTAAGGATTATTGTTTTCCGATAGAGCAACTGTGACTGTGACTGCCAACGACGTCCCGGCCCGAAGGGCTTTCCCGTGGGATACGTCAGAGCAGGAATAGGGATAGGGAATTTCAGGGGGTGATTAAATTTCATATGAGTTTTACGGGTAATTGTGAATTGTTTGAAACTATGAGGGTGTGAAATGCTTTGTGCATCAAATATCAAATCTGTTTGTGACGTGGTAATAGTTTTTCAACAGTAAATATAAATTTTTATGATATAGTGAAAAGTAATGGTTTGTTATCATACTAATATTAAAAAATCTGTTGTGGCCAGCACAATACCTTCCGTCAATCCTGTATATAATGTATAAATTCCATACATAATTTTTCTTGCAAAAGATTCGAAATTTTCAGTAAAATTATTTCATAAACAAACTATTCAAATTGCACTTGACACTGACATCTTCTTCTTCTTTAGCTTTCCCATTCGTTAGGGGTCGCTATTTTTGCGTGTCGTTCTCATTCAGGTCCTTTTCTCTCAAGTCTTCTACAATACAGTCCATCCATCTTATTTTGGTCTTCCTCTGTTTCTTCAACCCCCTATTAGTAAACTAATCAATCTTGTTCCAATATAATTCTTCATTTTTCCTCATGATATGTTCAAACCAATGTAATCGTCTTTCTTGTATCTTTCTAGAAACTTGTAACACTAGAGTTATTTTCTTACCGTATCTTTCCGCGTGTTCCCCTACATCTACTTCAACATCCTAATCTCTGCCACATTAATTTATTTTTATTGATACTGACATCTGTCAATTTGAATTATATGAATATAGTAGTAGTTTCCATGTTTAGCATAGCTGGCTGAATTATAAAATTTAATTTCTTTAAAACTCTGTATCTATTGAATATGAAGTATAAAATGTAATCAAATCGTATAGAGAATAATATATTCTTTAAGTTATAATAACGTTAAATGCCAATAAATCAAATTTAACTGTTAAATCTTCAAATGAGGATACTTCCGGTTCCGGTTCACCAATTATAACCAAAATCTAATCACTTGTTCTTCTGGATGTAAACTTGAGCAATACGAAAAAAATATAATTTTTGGAATCGTGGTATTGCAGTTATGGGAACCGAAACTTTTGTCACACACAGATACACACAGACACACACACAGACATACACACAGACACATACACATACATACATACAGACATCATCGTAAAAATGGTAAAATCGTATTATAGGGACCCTAAAACATGCTTATTCATTAAAAACATCAATGAATTTTTTGACCAAAGACAATACCTTCCTTACCTAAAGGTAACGGAAGGTAAAAAGAGGAAGAATAACTGAATCAGTCATATTTTAACGAAGGATTATATTCAGAAAATTATGATTGAAGGGAAAATACATGGGAGAAAGAGAAGAGAAAGAAGAAAATTTAGAATGTTGACAGATATTGAGGAGGGAAGAAATTACGACAAACTGGCATGAAGTCATCATTTCCGCTAAGGACAGAACTCACAAATGATGATGATGATGATGACTATATGTACATTTGTTTTAACACCATGTATATTTGACATCATTCACTGTATAAAATCTCGTTCAGAAAGTATTTCAAATATAAAATTCCTATCAGCAACTTCATGTAAACATAACCCTACATCTTTAGAAAAAGTTATTCAAAGTTTGTTCCTCGGCGCTTTAGAAAAAGTAAAATAAACTTGAAACCAATCTTTGCCTGACAACTACTACTCTCTATTAACCCTTCAACGGTGATACTTTAATTAAAAGTCACGTCAGTATATTAGACCGATAAATCTAAAATTCCCTCGGTCTGGAAAAACGTGATAGTTTTTACCAAAAGGCAATCTGTCTTACTTCTTGCTTGGGGGCTAGCACTAAGCTTATAAAAGTTATCATTTAGCTTGAAACAAATGGAACATATTTCTCATTTTACCAAATAAAGATAGATTAATATTTAGTGCCAAAGAACGCAACATTTTTCTTGGGATTTTTCTCTCATATGAACGGAATGTAACTGCAGAAAAATAAAATGTATGACCTCAAACTTGACTGTTATAGAAAAGCGGGGAGACTTTTAATATAGAAACAGAAGCTTTATGAACGACAATGGAAAGTTTTCATTTACTGCTGCCTCCCACATTTTTAAATGTTAGCTTTGATACAGACAGAACATATTACCCTCAGTTGGTTCCATTTTTAAATCTTGTCAGATTTTTATTATAAAAGGACATCCTAATAATCCTCATTCTAAAAATCGCATATTTAGATTTTAATGAATATTCACATTTTAAGGTTCTTACAATCCAATTTTAATATTTTTACAATGTGTGTGTGGGGGGGGAGGTTGTCTCAAAAACTATAATACTTCATGTAACGTGCGCCCCTGACTTAAGAGTATACGAGAGCAGCTACTGATAGAATATTCCTGAGCGATAACGTAATCCCCGGCGGCGGAACGACCCATACGCTAGACGTGTTAATTACACCGGTGCCCTAAATCTATTGTATTCAATATCATTGTGACGTCAGAAAGTTCCAGAAGGACACTGGGCTGTACAAATACCGTCCGAAGGACAGCGGAGATATAGTCTGATATATAGAAGCAACGAGCAATGACGTTGGTGATATAAATAGTCTACGAGTTGTTTACATAAATAAATGTAGTTATATAAATAAATATAGTGATATAAATATTGTTTAAATAAATAATCTTAGTGTTTAAGTATTTAATAATATTCTTAGTGTTTATAATTATTTAATCATAGTGTTAGTTACTTTTATCATCTTATTAATATTTAATCTTAATTATTTATCGTTTAGTAAACATATTATTTTAATTAATATTATTTATCTTATTTTTACACTTCGCCCATATAAATAAAACGTTACATTAATATCTGTTTAATTACGTATTTTTCAATCTGACATTGATGGGAAAGAGTTGAAAAGGTTTTGGTAACAATTTGGCAACCGGAAGTAGCAGATTCTTGAAAAATTTCTTCTAAATACTATTTTTTGAAAATTTTTGTTCTTACTAATATTAAAGAAAAATAAATTCTCTATCTGATACATTTAAATAGTTTATATATCTTCTATAGATTTAGCGAGAAAAGGAATATAATATATATATATATATATATATATATATATATATATATATATATATATATATATATATATATATATATATATATATATAATCGATTGTAATAAATCTCATAGCCGAAATAATACCATGAAAACCAATTGACAGATAAATATCAATGTCAGAAATCCGGAGACATTACTGAAGAATTTTCTGTGAAGTACATACATATATTATTTCTTATTGTATTAATAGTTAAATTTTTAAATTTTTAGGTATATTACATATACCATTCAGAAATACTGTTAATCCCGACAATGAATTGCAAACATCTCGAAAAATTAGAAGAGTAGGACAAAATTTCTTCATAGAATGAATTTAAATTTAAAAAATTCTACATATAAAGAAAAGTCATTCTGACGCGGGCCCCCATATCTGCTTGTTAAGGCCAACAAAGTCACATGACTGGTCGCGCCCTGTATTTATGTAACCAAAAACGTGGCGAGAGGTATTGTGCTCGCTACATTAGATTTTTAGGTTTATAATGAAACAAAGTTTAACATGAACAAAGTTTTTTCAATAAAGGTTACGAATTATTCAAAATATTTTTAATTAGGTGGGCCTCAATTGCATCCATGATCTTATATTAGTGGTTGCTAGCTTCACGCCGTGTCCAATACGATTAAAACCACAGGTAGAAAAGATAAATAGATATCATACTTTTCATTTAACAAGTATTTACTAGGTGTACAAGATGAAGATATAAATAACATATATACTAACTTATCCTGTCGATAAAAATCATAAAATACATTTTACAACACCTATTTCTCATATATCAGTCCCTTATAAGGCTTAACCTATCAACAATTCCCATCTCATATTTCCTTACGTTGTAAATACCAGTATCTTCGTTAGTATCTGTGTGTATAACTTTATTATTGCAGTTACTTTGCAAGTTCATATTTTAGGGAGAATTAAAAATGTTGGTTGGTTGTGGAATGTTCGAGGGCTTGGCGCAATCTGTTTACGCCGTAACCAGCTGTGAGCGTCACTTTACTTCCTAACTTGTGTAACATGGCGCGTAATTTCACATGTGTTCTCTGCAAGTATTATTAATTCACGCGTACAGTGTTAATTATCGTGCGTTGTGGTATGGAAAGCAAATTGTACGCGAGGGATTAATGCTTTTTCATAATTCACAACTAGAACCCGCCTGATTTAAACACGATATCAACAAATTTTATAATGGTTGCTTTTATTTAGTTTTGTCTGCAATGGAATGTTATTTATTACTGTAATTCAATTATATTAAACTCTGGATTTTATCTGATGTAGATTTAGAAATAGAAGAGATTATTTCGAACCACGATTTAAAAAATCTGATATGGCCAGCACATTACCTTCCGTCTATTATGTGTATTATATACAAATTCTATACATAAATTTTCTTGCAAAAGATCCTATATATCCAGTACAATGCAAATTGCACTTGACACTGACATCTTCTTCTTCTTTAGCTTTTCCTATTCGTAAAGGGTCGCTATTTTTTATTTTCTTCTTCCACTTATTTCTGTTTTACGTGTCGTCCCCATTAAGTTCCTTTTCTCTCAAGTCTTTCGCTATAATGTCCTTCCATCTTATCTTCGATCTTCCTCAGCTTCTTCTACCTTCTATTACTAAGTTATTCATTCTTTTTCCAATATATTCTTTATCATTCCTCATATGTTCAAACCAATGTAGTCGTCTCTTTTGTATCTTTCCAAAAACACTCGAGCTGCTATTTCCCTTATACATTCATTCCTTATTCTGTCTTTCCGTGTCTTCCCCAATATTTATCTTAACATCCTCATCTCTACCACATTCATTTACTTTTTATTGGTAACTTAAAGAATATATTATTCTCTATACGATTTGATTGCATTTTATACTTCATATTTAATAGATATAGAGTTAAAGAATTATAAAAATATTAAATTTCATAATTTAGCCAGCAATGCTAACCATGGAAACTACTAATATATTCATATAATTCAAATTGCAGATGTTAGTATAGAAAAATAGGTAAGGAAATTACTCTAGTGTTACAAGTTTCTAGAAAGACACAAGCGAGATGATTACATTGGTTTGAAAATGTCATTAGGAGAAATGAAGAATATATTGGATGAAGAATGAATAGCTTTCTAATAGAAGGTTAAAGAAACAGAGGATGACCAAAGATAAGATGGAAGGACTGTATTGCGGAAGACTTGAGAGAAAAGGAAGTGAATGAGAACGACACGTAAAACAGAAATGAGTGGAAGAGGAAAATAAAAAATAGCGACCCCTAACAAATGGGGAAAGCTAAAGAAGAAGAAGATGGTAGTGTCAAGTGCAATTTGCATAGTTTGTTTATGAAATAATTTTACTGGAAATTTAGAATCTTTTGCAAGAAAATTTATGTATGGAATTTATACATAATACACAGGATTGAGGGAAGGTATTGTGCTGGCTACTACAGATTTTTTAATTCTTTACTAAATAAAACATTTGACTTCTGTAAATTGATAACGAATCTCTTGTTGTGCAAAATACATAAAGCTATTTAAACTTTATTAAAGACTGACGCATAGTCTGTAACAAAACGAAAGATCTGCGTTATTCTATTTGACATTATGACCTACGTAGAGGCAATTCCCTATCAGGCTTATGTTTAAGTGGTCTAATGGCCCGATTAATAACTCACATCACTCTAACTAGGGTATTTGTACACCTGCCGTTGGTAGTGAGTTGCGAGCTAGAATGAAGTGTGATTAAATATTTCATTGCACTAATTTGCCTTAATTAAAATTTTAAAAGTATGACTACAGCTTGATCATCGCAAATGTGACGGAAAATTACACAGGAAAGAAATAAAACAGTAATTGAGTTACATCGATTCCTACAATTACTTTTTAAACTAGGTCTCATTCGACTAAATCGCGATTCTGAGTCTACTTCTTTCCAAAAAAAACTTTTCTGGGACGGAGAAAGATTCGGAAGATACTATGATTTAAAATTTAAACTTCAGAACGAAATAGAAATTACCAACTTCTAACTTTACTTTTTTAAAGTATGGGCAAATAAAGGAAATGAACTTGTTAATAATATGTTACTTTATTTTCATAAGAGACTGATAAATTAACTTGGTTGTTATTAGGAATAATATACGTATAATTAGTGGTGATCTCAATTGATCTAATTTAGTAATACGTTAATGTATACAGGTATTCCAATATTAGACAACCAAACATAAAACTTAAATAAAAGATTTAAAAATAAGTGGACAAGTAAGGTAAAAGCACCGGCATAGGCGCCGACTATGGGGTGAAGGTGACAACGGGGGCGTTCTTCTAGTTAACAAAATACAAGAGGTTAAAGTTTTATAGAAAAACTCAAAATTTTCAAATTTTTGTGATCAATATATGTACTTCTGAAAAAGAAGAGTTTTATAGAAAAATCAAACTTTATTTGTCATAATTATTTTTATTTATTAAAATAAACGTGTATTGTTAAAAAGTACGGAAAGAAAAAATATAATTAGGACAACAAAACACAAGGTGACGCAATTAAACAGAAAAGTTTACATTGGCCAGACTGGTAGAACCATTTCTACAAGATTGAATGAACACCAGCGTTCGATCAGGTTGAACCAGCCAGAAAAATCTTCAGTTGCGGAGCATGCCCTGGAAGAATTCCACCAAATAAAATTTGAAGATACAAAAATACTGGCGAGACCTACACACCTAAACAACAGGTTAATTAGAGAAGCCTTTGAGATTTACAAAACGAAGAGTATTAATCTCAATCATTGTGACGGTCTAGATCTTAGTCGTGCATGGCTTCCTATTTTAAATATGTTGTAATTGTAACCTTAGTTACCTGTTGCTAATGTTTTGTTATTTATTTATTTGTATTTGTTGATTTGTTATTCATGTTCATTCCTGAAGAAGGCAATAGTGTATATTGCCGAAACGTCGTTAATTAAATAAATAAAACAGAATCTAAACTAAAAAAGGTATTATTCTTAATAAAATATGAGTTCTGAAAGATTTTATAATAATTTAAGACAAACAATTTCTAAATACAGAACAACATAACACTTAGAATAGATACCAAACACAATATGAAATAAAACAACAAATTAGATATAGTTTATAGTAAATGCTCAAAATGAGCGTCTTGAGCTCGTATGCACGCTTCACAGCGGCGAATCATGGAATGATAGACACGATTTGAAAATTATCAAGAATAGCATCAACCACATTCTCTTCCTCTTCATGGTTATTACCACCAATACCGTCATTTCGTACAGCAGTAGATCCAGTTTCCCTTAGTCGCTGAAATACCAACAAACATGGTATGGGAAGGATGGCGTCTATGTGGGTATCTGTCATGGTACTCTCTGCACGCATGACTGGCATTACGATTACAAAACCCATAAATAAAAATTATATCTGTATTTTCAGCAATACTAAAACCATGCATCCATTATTACACAAGCAGAGATATAATAATTTTTAATTAGGATACATAAGATATATATATATATATATATATATATATATATATATATATATATATATATATATATATATATATATATATATATATATATTTGAAAGATGTCCGATCAAGGGCACCTGTATCACGAACGAATTAACAAATAGGCACACATTTATCTCTTTCTTTTGCAAAGGCTGTAAGAGTGTGTGATAAGGATGGATATAATACGCTTGTCTTTCAAAAAT
Organism: Harpalus rufipes; assembly: GCA_951394225.1. Classification (NCBI taxonomy): domain Eukaryota; kingdom Metazoa; phylum Arthropoda; class Insecta; order Coleoptera; family Carabidae; genus Harpalus; species Harpalus rufipes. Next base: position 3,843,688 of record OX596277.1, read on the forward strand.
TCATATTGTTTCGACTAAGTTAGGACATTCCATTTATAAACGATGCTCGTTGTTGATAATACTTTCGCTGTAACGTAAGTTTATTTATTAATTCAGATACATTACCTGGATTCATAGCCGTACGTATAACGTTATATTCTGTCAGAGTCACTGACACTGACATTGTGTCAGTTTCTTATTTTTAACATATTTGGTTTTACATTTGCTTATAAACTTACTAGTTGACTTATTTTTGAATTTTGAATGCTTTTCCTGTAATATATATTTTTATAATAATAAAATAACAGTAGTACCTTACGTACCCTCATAAAAACTAAGCAAACGACACTACTGAATTTGTCATGATGGGCGGAGCAAAAATCTGAATTCATACAATTCGTAGACAACCTTGATCGGACATCTTTCAAAAATTTTACTGTATATAAAGTTCCATCTGTACGCTGCGTATACGACTAATACACTAGATAAAAATCTAGTAATGCTTGCAGCAGAAATTCTAGTATTTATATAACTATTTATGTTATTTTGTATCTTTGAATCTAATTACTTTAACTACATCCATTAATTGAAATCAGGGGCACCTCGTGAAGTAACCGATCTTAGTAATAACGCTGGCATTTTATCTCGTAAAAGTTTAAGTGCATTTAGACCTAAGTAATTTCCCAGACCGATTCCGTAAACAACCACGATATAAATTGGATAATTTTCCAGGGAAACTACCCCTTATCTTCGGCATCCAATCAACAAATTTCGGGCATTTTCTATCTGGAGAAACAAATGCCTATCAGCCGGAGCCGGAGCAAATTGAGAACAAGCATGACATGGCGCAATTAGAGTGCGTGATTACAACCACGCATCTTCAAACCCTTGTTTGTAAATGCTTCACTGCCCTCTACACGATCGATTAGGAACTAATTCTACAGTTTTATTTTATTAACAGCACAATACGAGTTTTTTTTTTACCTCCCGCTACCCTTGGTAAGGAAGGTATAGGGATCGTGCTAAAAATGGCATATCGAGATTTTGATAAATGACCACGTTTTAAGGTCCCTACAATCCAATTTTAACATTTTCACGATGATGTCTGTGTGTATGTGTGTATGCATGTATGTATGTATGTATGTATTATGTATGTGTGTGTGTGCGTGTGTGTGTGTGTGTGTGCGTGTATGTAACTTACAGATAAATGTCACTGTAAATAGAACAATAGTTTTATGGAAAGGAACTTAATATATTTAATTTCTAGCATTAGTAAATATGCAGGTATGTATTTAAATAAAGAAATAAATAAATATATTATCACGGCATATTATCCATTGCTGGGTGTGCTAATCTGATTTGTACACACATTTCGGTAATGATGATAACATATTTGTATTGTCGGGGCGTTTATCACAAGGGTTAATTTTATGCCATTTAAAATTCGAATTATTTGGCGTTGATCGGGATCGAATCGGATTCCCCAGATTCGCGACCAGACATCAGGCACGCGGCTACAAGATCCCATAGGTAAATGGCGGGAGGTATTGAGTTGGTCACATCAGATTTTTTATTTTCTAATATGTTAATTTGTACATAAAAATATTAGATCCGTATTTTATATTTTTGTCGAAAAGTTTCTAATATGCCAGAAAAAAAATTATTAAAGTTTTAATGAGGCCCGAAAAAAATGACGGTGCCTGTACGTCATACACCGACAACATACGTTTCTAGAGTTGAGTGAGACGGACATATGACAAACGTGATGGGTACGCCGTTTCGTGTCACGTCAAAAATTGGCGGAACCTTGGCTTGCGCGTTCAAACAGCCAATAGCATTTGCCAGTGTCCGTCACGTCACAAACATGGCGGACACTGAATTTTATACGCTCAATTTAAATATAAACCTTATCTTGGTCTTCTTTTAAAATATTGTACTATCCGTTATTGGACCACGTAACCTTATGGTTACATTGATTTCAAAAGCATTTCACTGTTGCATTCTACAATGTGTAGCTTCATAGGCTATGCTACAATTTGATAACAGCTCTGTTAATAAGCAAATTATAACAATGCAAAAAATTATAGGTTACCACTTGGTTACATTGGCCGGTGCCCCAACGAATTGTTTTCTCTTGTTTTCTCTATTTCAAGCGCCACCCGGTATGTGGGTGTAACATAATCTGATGCAAAATGTCCCGTTTAATTGTAAGTTGTCTACTGGACAGTATCTAATTTGCATATTGATTCAACGTTTGTCATTTGATGATGATTTCCCTAACTAGGTACATGTTGAACATGTGTCACGAATTGACAACTTCCACTGAATTTCAATGTTGCAAATTAAATGGTCCACCTCACCTATCGTCCAGAGGAGTCCAGATAATATGCGAGAATTCTATGTATGCAGAGTGTTCATTTTATTTTCCATATTATTGCTATTTTCGAGAACTATAAGAGCTACGAGTTCGGTTAAATTAGCAAACAATTTCTATTTTATTAGATTATTACAATAAGCAATATATATTTCTACCAGTGGTTCACAAAATGGAACTATATATTTTTATTTCCTTATTCAATAGAGAATTTTATTCTGAATTCAATTATATAATATTTGCATACGCTTAAATGACAATAAAAAAAAAAATTAGCTCATTTTACTAACCACGTAGCTCTTATAGTTCTCGAGATAGCAATAGTAAACAAAATAAAATTCACACCTAACGAATAAGATATTAGGAATTAATATGTTTCTAACTTACATCTAATTGAGAAAGTCGTATCTTGTAGTTATGTAATCATAGATCTTACCTGCAACAAAATAAAAACATTAATATCATATTTAAAAGATAAATATATTGCATTTATATCAATGGGGACTTATACAATTCAAATATTTTGGTCGCCATCTAGTGTGTAAAAAAGTATTTAATAATTAGTTATGTAGTGAGCAAGATTTAGCTCTAAGTTTGACATTTATCACGTGATCCATATTTGGTCCCACGTGATCACAACAACCATTGTTTGAAAAGGAACATGAACATGTTTGAGACTGAACACGGAAGTTGAAATAATATGATTAATATAAATTGAATATGAATTAGTAATGTGATAAAAAAGGAAGTTTAATTATGTATAAAATAATAATAAAATGACACAAACCTATGTTTGTAAAGTGGACAAACATAATCAAACTTATTTTGGAAACACAAGTACAGCAACTTTAATAAAGCTATCTACTAATAAAGAGACACAAGTTTATATTAATAAAAACACATATAAAAATAGATAATAAGCAGAACTCCACACAAACAGATATAAAGATTAATAAGGAAAGTAGTACCCAAACAGTCAACAATTATTATGTAAGAAAGTTATTTGGTGCCGTAGAGACATCGAGAAATGAAACTAAATTTGTCAATAATTGAATACAAAATTATAATTTATTAAGCAATGATGCTGTAAAATATATATATTTCACTGGCTTATCAGTAGAACATTTTAATGTTCTATATGATTTGTTAAATCCCACAGTTATGCCAAAGTTGAAATACAGATATTTCCAAAAAACGCCAAAGAAAACTAAATTTAATAATTTAACATCCAGAAACAAATTATGTATGACTTTAATAAGATTAAGAAGTAGATATACATAAAAAGAAATTTCATTATTTTTTTCCGTCTCTCTCAACAGTGGAATTTGTATTGTTTACATGGATTCAGTTCATGTTTTTTCAAATTGAAACGATGAAATCGAATTTGTTTTCCCTCCGTGAGAATCAGAAAGATTCGATTCCACAATGTTTCATTAATAACAATCACTACACATAATAACTTAACCAAACTTTGCTGACTAAATAACAAATTATGGGATCAACGGGGAGGTGCTGTAGAGGGAAAGCATTTGATCGACTGGGCCATGGTATATCACCTCGCTCTTTCTAAAAATTTCTTGTCCCTTTCTAAATTTTGTGGAGGGAGGTCCGCTGCCGATCCGCCGTCGATGACGTCAAAATCATAAGTCCCCATTGACACAATAACAGAAAATATATTGACAAGCTATTTGGCAGTAACATCTTTGAACCAATAATACTATTTTTACCTTCCGTCATATTTAGGTAAGGAAGGTATTTGGTCAAAACATTAGATAGTGAGTTTCTAATGAATAAGCACGTTTTGGATTCCATAGAATACGAATTTACTATTTTTACGATGATGTCTGTATGCATGTATGTGTGTGTGTGTGTGTGTGTCTGTGTGTGTATGTATGTGTGTGTGTGTGTGTGTGTGTGTGTGTGTGTCTGTGTGAGTGAGTGAATGAGTGAGTGTGTGTATGCGACGCTCGTTTCGGATTGCATAACTTCAATACCACGATTCCAAAAATTATATTTTTTTCGTATTCTTCGAGTTTAGATCCATATGCAGACATGACTCAATTTTGTTTATAATTGGTTCACCGGAAGTACCCTCATTTGCAACTTTTAACAGTTTTTTTTGAAAAATTAAATATCATTTATTAACTTTTAATGTTATTATAACTTAAAGAATAATATATTATTCTCTATACGATTTGATTGCATTTTATACTTCATATTCAATAGATATAGAGTATTATAAAAATATTAAATTTTATAAATCAGTCAGCTATGCTAATCATGGAAACTGCTAATATATTCAGATAATTCAAATTGACAGATGTCAGTATCAATTAAAAGTAAATGAATGTAGCAGAGATGAGGATGTTGAGATAGATGTTGGGGAAGATACGGAAAGATACGGTAAGGAATGAAAGAATAAGGGAAATAGCTCGAGTGATAAAAGCTTCTAGATAGATACAAGGGAGACGATTACATTGGTTTGAACATGTCATGAGGAGAGATGAAGAATATATTGGAAGAAGAAGAATAGCTTAGTAATAGAAGGTAGAAGAAACAGAGGAAGACCAAAGATAAGATGGAAGGACTATATTGCGCAAGACTTGAGAGAAAAGGAACTAAATGAGGACGGCATGCAAAACAGTGGAAGAAGAAAATAAATCATAGCGACCCCTAGCGAATGGGAAAAGCTAAAGAAGAAGACGATGTCTGTGTCAAGTGCCATTAACATATTTGTATATGAAATAATTTTACTGGAATATAGGATCTTTTGTAAGAAAATTTATGAATGGAATTTGTACTAATGCACAGGATTGACGGAAGGTAATGTGCTGGCCACATCAGATTTTTTTATTTAAATTATGTTTTGTTGCAATTTGTAAACATATATCCACCCCAAATTGTGGCCGATTAGGTTAGAGATCACCCGAACCATGTTCCATACGTTCAAAATTTATGTATAGGTCGTTTTTCGTTCATTTATTTGTGATTATTAGATTTTTTAATATAAGGGTAGTACCACTAGTAGACGCGTTCTAATTTTAATTCATGTCTTTACTCTTAATATCACTTGAAATTTATTATCATCATAAAAGGTCAACTTTGATATTAAACCTGGAGTGATATTTCCCTAATGAATATTTTATTATCTGATCTTTTATCCGTATTAAAATAAGGAAAACAAATTTTCAATTTTTGTCACTGATAAATGTTTTGTGTAAATACCATGAAGGAAGGTAACACCTGCATTGATAAAGAAGTAAAATATTGCTTCATCAGATAAGGTGTGATTTCATATAATACAGATTTGCTTTAAGCCATATTAACACACCTCTAACAAGAATAAAGATAATATTTATTATTGGAATCAAACCTATGTATGAAATATGTGCAACTTTTGGGAGCAGCATAACTGCATAATTTATCTGCATGATTAGATATATTTATTACCTATGCACGAAAGTGCCCATGCAACAGGATAAGGTCCCAATAACAGTACAACGCAGTTATAATAAATAATACAAAAACATTTTTTTCTTGTTACAGACAACAAATATGGTGTGTATGTTGGAAGGACGATTTCTCAAAAACTATAAGACTCAATATCTGTTTAACTACGTATTACTCAATCGGGCATTAATGGGAAGAGCTGAAAAGATTTTGGTAACAATTGGACAACCGGAAGTAGCAGATTTTGAAAAAAAAGCTTCTAAATATTATTTTATGAATAAAGAAAATTAAATTCTCTATCTGATACATTTAAATATTTTATTATATCTTTTATGGGTTTAAAGATAAAAAATATAATATATAAAATAATCGTACAGCCGAAATAACGCCATGGAAACCTTTTGAAAAATTAAAATGTTTGTAATTGGCAGATAAATGTCAGTGTTAAAAATTCAAAGGCATTACTGAAGACTTTTTCTGGGAAGTACATACATATATTATTTCTTATTGTATTAATAGTTAAATATTTAAAATTATAGGTATAATACATATACCCTTCAAAGATACTGTCAATCCCGACAATGAATTGAAAAATTAGAAGAGTAGGACAAAACTTCTTCACAGCATGAATATAGAATTAAAAAATCGGTTGTGGCCAACACAATACCTCTCGCTATTTTCATTTTATGTTGCATAGGGCGCGAGCAGTTATGTGACTTTGTTGGCTTGGGGAAGCAGATATGGGGGCTCATGTCAGAATGACAGCTAGTGTCAAGTATCAAAAGTTTTCATTCAAAACAATATGATTTTCCAAATCCATGTGGATTATTTTTCGACATTTTGCATTTATTTGTCAATTACAAAAAACTAAATATCGCAACTGTTTTTTCGGCAACGAGATTTATTACAACAGATTATTCTATATTATTATATACTATATCTCCAAACCTATACGAGATATAATAAAAAAATTAAATGTGTCAGATTGAGAATTTAATTATCTTTAATATTTGTAGTAACAAATTTTTAAAAAAATTCCGGTTGTCCAATTGTTACCAGAACCTATTCAACTCTTCCCATTACTGTTAGATTGAGGAATCTGTAGTCAAACAGGTCTTGAGTCTTATAGAATTTGAGAAATCGTGTCTCCAACAACCTAACACACACACATCCACACACACAGGCATCATTGTAAAAATGTTAAAATCGGATACTGTGGACCTTAAATCGTGCTTATTCAATAAAATCCGGATCTGCGATTTTTAGCATGAATCCAATACCTCTCTTAGCGAGAGGTAAAAACCTAAATACAAACTATAGATATAAGTAGAATTTTTGGTGTAAAGTTTAAGTATACAGTGGAAATAGCGAGTGGTATTGTGCTGCCACAACATTTTTTTTCTTTCTGTCTTTAGACATGGTTCCATATTTCGCTAATAATTATTAACAATTCATCATTATCAGTAGTGGATTTTGTGTTTGGACAAGTTTCAACATAAATGCTGCAACATCAGTCTGTTTTGCGCCTCTCTCTTCAGCCCTTTGTTATTCCCTCCCTCTTTGATATTTGTTAACATTCCAGACTTTCTTTTCTTCCCCTTCTCCCATGTATATTCCTTTCAATTATAATTTTTTGAATGGAATCCTTCCTTAAAATATGTCCAATCTCATTAGCTTTCCTCTTTCAATATTTATCTTTTCTTTCGCTGTTCTTTCATCCACAATTGTTTCTTTTAAATTCTTGTCACAGAAATTCTCCAAGACAAGTAAAAAAGTTTATGTATCCTCCCCGCGATAATTCTAATCTTTGCTGGGACAAATCATCCCAATTTGAATTCCTCCGAAAAGTTCTGGAAGTGTTGCGCGCGTACGTCTAGTAGCGATAATTTCCCCGGTTCCGGTAAGTTAAAACAACGAACGGAATATATCACAACGCACAAAACGTGCTGAATTTATTCCCTTTATTATTCCGTTTTATGGGCCCGTAATTTACATAAGCGAATTATGTGGTCTGGACTGCCTCCAGTTCTCTTCTTTCCTCGAGAATTTGACTAACGACCAGGTAGAACTCAGGAGCTACGCTAACGCTAATGATTGTTAGTTTTACTTTAATTCGTTGTACTCCTAACTTCAAATAGAGGTCTTCTATGACCTTCTTTAATGACTGTGCACATTATATTTGCAGCACGAGTCCTTATGCTCCAGGACCTAAACTAGGATTGTACAATCCTGTCATAAATATTTTCACATGATTTATAGGGTACTAAAAATTAGTAAAAATAATAATTCATTTTGTATTGCAAGTAATTTATTGACTCGAATTTTTACGGTAGTAAAAAAATATATCTATTCAAATGGCCGCATTTGGCTTAACGCAAGCCTAAGACAATCTGGCCATTCTACTATGGTAACAGCACGAACCGTATCTATCGGTACTTCCCAAACTGCGAAGGTGTAGCAAGAGAACGTTCTAGACGTTTTGAAACCTCTGAGCACCATACTCTTTGCTGGTAAACACTGGCAGCCGTATTCATAGTAAAGGAGAAAAACTAGGTTTAAACCAGGTCTAAGTAGTCCTGGTTTAAACCAGGTCTAAAAATGGTTATTCATAGTCAAATTTAGACCTGGTTTAAACCTGGTCTAAGTAAATCGAACTTAAACCAGTCTATCTAGTCGGCCATGGCCTTCCAATGTACTGCTCATGCGTAGTGAATACAATTTTGAATTTTGTGATGACAGCTGATGTTCACTGCGCTGATTTCTTACAACTAAAACTGCATTGAGATCTTTTTATTAGCTTTTAACTACGAAATTAATATTTGTATGTTGATTGAGGTAACACATATTCATGGTTTTAGTACATCAGGATTTGCAAGGAAAGGTGGATTTGTTGTAAATATAAACGAACATAATTTGCAGTTCCCCGAAATTAACAACAAATTAAATATGAAAGAGAATTGCATAACAAGAGATGGGAAGAATAAATATTTAAACTTATGTAAATGTGAAATGATGAAAATGAAAAATAAATTAAATTAAATACAAAACATAAATGTTATGATAAAAAATAACTAGATTGCAGTCAAAATTTATTTATTTATCTCAATCGACCGGTTTCGTACGCCACATGCGACTTCATCAAATGAGTTTTTAAAAATTGTTCAAAAATTGAATACATTCCATAATAATACTAAACAATAACAACATACATGAATTTCAACCAAATTATATTTGTTAATTAACTCTTTATAATTACAGTTTTATTTTACTAACCTATAATTTTTCTATTCGATATATTAATAAATATCTCAGATTGTTATGATTTAAATAAACCCGGTTCCTTTTTCCGATATTCCACTACGTTTTTAACGAGGTTTTTAATATCTTCTACATCATTACCATGATCAAAATTTCATTATCCATCATGAACTTCCTAAAAGGCAATAATATGAGCTACAAATTCATGGCATAGTAATATTGTAAACATTATTATGAAATTATTTATAACATACTACTTACCAAAAAAAATATATTAAATAACAATAATTTACATTAAACAAAATTCTATTTTCATACTATTGTCAACTGACTTAATCCCACAATAAACTAGGGTGCGAGGAGGTCTAAATTTTAGTCTAGGTTTAAACCCGTACTAGCGCTAAACTGCCTCTATGAATAACTGTTTGTGCCGGTCTAAGTTAAACTTGAGATAGACCTGGTTTAAACTCGAACAGCGGCACTATGAATACGGCTGTGGGTCTTCAAGCAGGATTCAGTCCCGGCACACAAGGCCAGGCCAGAACGACGCAGATCTGGCTGTGGGCTAATGCATTGGTGTATTTATGGTACCGTTATAGGGGGGTGGGGGGGCACACCTCAAGGCACTAACACTCAAACATTATTTTTCACATTAAATTTACAAGTAATTACGAAAATTTATGAAGAAAAAATAAAAAGGATATTTAGAGTGGTACAAATAAATGAAACATTTACTTGCTACTATAATAAAAATGATACACGTCTGTGTTTCTGGGTTGCTATTACATAAATAACTCTTTCCACATTGATGTTTTTACCTTCCGTCACCTTTAGGTAAGGAAGGTATTTTCTTTGGTCAAAAAATTCAATGATGAGTTTTTAGTGAATAAGCATGTTTTAGGGTTCCTATAATACGATTTTACCATTTTTACGATGAAGTATATATATATATATATATATATATATATATATATATATATACAGGGTGGGGCAGAAAAACCTATCCGATTTCAAATCCCTTTTTCTCAAAAGAGGGAGCAGGTAGAGTAGTGGGGTAAAAACCGTTAGAAAGCCGGTTTTATGCCATTTGTCAGTAGTCAACATGCCTTGGTCTGGTGAACATCGTGCTTTTGTTATTGAGCGGTTTATCGAATGCGGCGATTGTGCTCTTCACGGACGAAGCCCATTTTCACCTTTGTGGTGCCGTTAACAGGCAGAATTTTCGATATTGGAGTGACGAAAATCCTCGAGAAATCCATCAGGAACCCCTCCATAGCCCAAAAGTGACTGTGTGGTGTGCTCTTTCCCGCCTAGGCGTCTGGGGGCCTTACTTTTTTGAAGAAAATGGGCAAACCGTAACGGTCAACAGCGAGCGCTATTGTTTCATGCTGGAAAATTTTCTTAGACCCAAAATGGAAGAAAATGGCGTGGAAAATGTGTGGTTTCAACAGGATGGGGCAACCGCCCACACATCGCGACGATCAATGGACATTCTCAGGGAACTGTTTCCCGGTCGCCTCATTTCCCTGAGAGGTGATCTTGGCTGGCCGCCGCGCTCACCGGATCTCACTCCATGTGACTTCTTCCTTTGGGGTTACCTCAAATCGAAGGTTTACCAGCATCGACCAAGGACCCTTCTTGCTTTACGAAGGGAAATTGCTCGGGCAATTGAAGAAATTCCTGTGGAAATGACGGTGAAAGTCATGGAAAGCTACCGCGAGCGCCTAAATCAGTGTATCCGCTCCCAAGGACGACATTTGAGTGATGTGCTTTTCAAAACTTAAATTTAAAAATGGCATAAAATTTGCGATATGTTAATAAAAAAATTTTTTTGACAAGTTGAGTGGTTTTAATTTTATAACGTTTTGAAATCGGATAGGTTTTTCTGCCCCACCCTGTATATAAACATACTGTAAATGCCCGAAAATCGGTAAATCCTAGGATTGACGTGCAAAACCTAGGATTAACCAATTTTATGTGGTAAATTAAATGGCATGGCATATTTCTCTACATATAACAATAACCTAACGAACAAAACTGTGCTCCAGTTTTCAAGGGTGACTTTTGTGCGTTAGGTTAGGTTATTGTTGTAATATTTAGGGAAATATACTAGCCAGATTGTAAAACATTGCTGTCTTTGAAGGTCTGACAATCTGGCCGCGTTTCACCAACGTTTAATGAAATGTTGCGTTTTACAACATGGCTACGACAATTAAAAATGCAATACCAATTTGCAATTGCACTACTACGTTTTAACATCCGAAATTATATAAATTATCTAATTGTTTGTAGATTTACCACATAAAATTGGTAAATCCTGGGTTTTGTACATCAATCTTAAGAATTACCGATTTTCGGGCATTTACAGTAACATATATATATATATATATATATATATATATATATATATATATATATATATATATATATATATATATATATATATATATATGTGTGTGTGTGTGTGTGTGTGTGTGTCGGTGTGTATGTGACGAAAGTTTCGGATCGCATAACTTCAATACCACGATTCCAAAAATTGTTGTATTCCTCAATTTTACATCCAGAAGAACAACTGATTAGATTTTGGTTATAATTGGTGAACCGGAAGTAGCCTCATTTGAAGATTTAACAGTTAAATTTGATTTATTGATATTTAACGTTATTATAGCTTAAATAATATATTATTTACTATACGATTTGATTGCATTTTACACTTCATATTCAATAGATATAGAGTTAAAGAATTTTAAAGAAATTAAATTTTATAAATCAGCCATCTATGCTAAACATGGGAACTACTAATATATTCATATAACTCAAATTGACAGATGTCAGTATAAATAAAAAGTAAATTGATATAAAATAACTTGACTTGAGAGAAAAGGAACTGAATGAGAACGACACGTAAAACAGAAATGAGTGGAAGAAGAAAATAAAAAAATAGCGACCCCTAACTAATGGGAAAGCTAAAGAAGAAGATGTCAGTGTCAAGTGCAGCTTGCATAGTTTGTTTATGAAATAATTTCACCGGAAATTTAAAATCTTTTGCAAGAAAATTTACAGATTTTTTTATCTATCATGGTATCATCTATACTAAAATAGTTGCAATATTGCCACTGGCACTATGTACGAGTACATCTTCATAAACGCAAAAATATTATTGCGATGATGTCTGTATGTAAGTATTATAATTTCTACTTTGTACGTCCATATGAGGGTGATTAACCGGAAGTACCCTAACTGGATGATTTTAACAATTCAGCAGATTATTATGTTATAAATATAATGCTATATATGTATTTATTTTCTACTTATTATTTTAAAAAACATACTGTTCTTTTTAGGAGTAGTTCAGTTCAGTTCAGTACGAGGCAAGATCAGCTCATTTCTCCCTTAAAAAGAAAGCGCCTATAGAATCCTTTCTGTGTGGAATTTATTCAAAATACGTAGAACTGAGCTAATGTGGTCAAATCAATTTTTTTTTCTTGTGAGTACTGGATGTTTCTTCCGCAATGGCTATCCTCAATATAGCCAGAAGTGAAGATTAACATTATCCAGTAATAGTTTTCCACTTTTCCAAGTACCCAATCAGCTATCCATAACGTAGGAACCGCGTTTGTCGCGTAACCAAACGAAGGTTGCTATACCAAATTTGCTCTCCATGATATGCCCCTTGCTTCCTAACTCCATTGCTGTTAATTTCCATAATTTACCATATTGGAACTTATTATTGGAATGATTATCAGCCACTCGTGCTCCTAGTTTTTAAATTCTGAATTGAAAAATTAATGAGAAAATGAACTTTGGCGGCAGATGGCTTCGTGCTTGCATTGTAATTATGCAAACAGGAACTCACGCAAAATAAAAAATTTCTATAAAAACTCAGTAGACAGATTTAATAATGAACTTAATTATAAAGTGAGTTTTATTGTTTTTGTTGTTGAATTGTTCCTCTTCTTCCATGTGGAGAAATTAGTGAAATGAAAAATATTATATAGCAGCTAATTACGGGAACGATATAAAAACATTCCTTATATGAATTATTAAGTAAGCTTACATAATATACGAGTATACTGAACTAGTTTTTCTACAATTTAAATTTCCCGGACTGCTAAAGTGGAACAGATACTTAAAGAAAGTCAAATCATTATATATTTTGTTGCTTCGACATTTGGAACTTTTAGGAATAACTTCTTTAAAATTTCCATAGCACTAAAGCTCTCTGAGATTTTATTGACATTTCTACATTGGTTATTATTGCAATAGATATTTTATTTCATGACATATCATTGGTAGATTTTAGCAGAATACAAAAAATCAGATTTCAATATTAAATTTAAAAAGATATCATTCTTTCAATAGCCCCAAAACAGAAAATATTATAATTATTTATTACATTACAATTAAATTTTACCTCTCGCTAAGAGAGATATTGAATTCATTCTAAAAATTGCATATATAGATTTTAATGAATAACCAAGTTTAAGGTCCCTATAATCCAATTTTAACATTTTTACGATGATGTCTGTGTGTATGTGTGTGTGTATGGATGTATGTATGTGTGTGTGTGTGTGTGTGTGTGTGTGTGTGTGTGTTAACTACATATTTCTCAATCGGACATTACTGGGACGAGTTGAAAACATTTTGGTAATAACTGGACAACCGGAAGTAGTAGATTCTTTAAAAAAATCTTTTAAATATTATTTTTTGAAAATTTTTGTTCTTGCATGTATTAAAGAACATTAAATTCTCTATCTGATACATATAAATATTCTATTATATCTTTTATAGATATAGAGATAAAGACATATAATATATAAAATAATTTGTTGTTATAAATCTCACAACGCAAATATTGTCATGGAAACTAATTGAAAAATTAAAATGTTTGTAACTGACTGATAAATGCCAGTGTCAAAAATCCAGAGACATTACTGAAGACTTTTTCTGGGAAGTACATACATTTTATTATTTCTTCTAAATATTTAAAATTATAGCTATATTATCCTTCAGAAATACTGTCAATTCCGACCGAAAAATTAGAAGAGTAGGACAAAATTTCTTTATAGGGCGCAAGCAGTCTTGTGACTGTTGGTCTTGACAAAGCAGATATGAGGTCCCGTGTCAGAAAGATAGCTATATACATAGATGTATAATGTCATAATTTTTCAATTCCATATGGTTTGTTTTCATCAACAAGTAAATTCCACACTCCTGGTGACAATCTTGAAATTTTGAATGAAAAATTATGACATTTGATATCTATATACATAATTACTAGCTATCATTCTTACACGGGCCCTCATATCTGCTTGTCAAGGCGAACAAAGTCACATGACTGCCCCATTCTATAGAATGAATTTTAAATTAAAAATCTAAATATAAAAAAATAGTTATAAATACAAATAATATATATGTATGTATATACCAAAACGTACTTTATGACTGAGATTTCAAGTAATTATTAAAATCTGAAAAATATAGCTTCATTAAATTCATCGTTTTTAAAAATAATAAATCAAATTTAAAAAAACGTATAAAAATAATAACTTCTCGAATCAACACTTAATTCTGCTGCTTCGATAATGATTATTATTTTAATTCCTCCAACGAGAAAGAATTTCGTTGTAAAGTCCTTATAGATCCTTGTACAATTCTACAGCCATTAACTCTCTAATTTTAATAGAATATTCAAGTACCTCGTTTTTATCATAATCTTAAGCGCGAATAAATTTAATGATGGTATCGATGAAATTTAATTTATTAATGTTCTTGAAATTTATGCCCAAATTGATATTAAAATATTCATGCCTTAAAATACAACTTTTCAATTAAATTTGCTCTGTTTTTACAGGGCATAGTACATGGTAATCTTAATTTATTATTAATTAAATTATTTATGCATATTAATCAAATAAATGACAATGAAAATTCGTTATAATTTATGTTAAAATATCACAGTTAATTATAAATATTTTTTTCATAAAACAAGGTAAATTGATGGATATATTGTTTCTAATTAATTTAAAATTTATGGCAAGTATGATGTAAAATATACAGGATGTTAAAAAACTGTTCCAAAAATTCAAGAGCATAAAGTAGAGACCAAAATGAATGAATATTTAATATTTATAACACGAGGTTAAGTATTTCGTGACGGGGCTTGCCGAATCACGAAAATTATTGACAGAATGTCATAAAGATTATTTACACTTGAGTTGCATACAATATTACCTTCCGTCACCTTTAGGTAAGGAAGGTATTGTCTCTGGTCAAAAAATTCAATGAGTTTTTAGTAATGAGTATGTTTTAGGGTCCATATAATACGATTTTACCATTTTTACGATGATGTCTGTATGTATGTATGATGAAAGTTTCGGATCGCATAATTTAGTTATAATTTTTTCATATTTCTCAAGTTTACATCCAGAAGGACAAGTGATTAGATTTTGGTTATAATTTGTGAACCGGAAATAGCCTTATTTGAAGATTGATTTATTGACATTTAACGTTCCTATAACTTTAATATATTATTCTCTATACGATTTGATTACATTTTGTACTTCATGTTT
The DNA here is from genome assembly GCA_951394225.1 of Harpalus rufipes. Lineage (NCBI taxonomy): Eukaryota > Metazoa > Arthropoda > Insecta > Coleoptera > Carabidae > Harpalus > Harpalus rufipes. The sequence continues at coordinate 3,859,321 of OX596277.1, forward strand.
AATAGATATAGAGTTAAAGAATTTTAAAGAAATTAAATTTATAAATCAGCCAGCTATGCTAAACATGGAAACTACTAATATATTCATATAATTCAAATTGGCAGATGTCAGTATCAATAAAAAGTAAATTAATGTGGCAGAAATGAGGATGTTGAAGTAGATGTTAGGGAAGAAACCGAAAGATAGGTAAGGAAATAACTCTAGTGTTACAAGTTTCTAGAAAGATACAAGCGAGATGATTACAATGGTTTGAAAATGTCATGAAAAGAAATGAAGAATATATATAGGATGAAGAATAAATACCTAGATAAGATGGAAGGACTGTATTGCGGAAGACTTGAGAGAAAAGGAACTGAATAAGAACGACATGTAAAACAGAAATGAGTGGAAGAAGAAAATAAAAAATAGCGACACCTAACGAATGGGGAGATCTAAAGAAGAAGAAGATGTTCGTGTCAAGTGCAATTTGCATAATTTGTTTATGAAATAATTTTACTGGAAATTTAGAAAATTTATGTACTGAATTTATACATAATACACAGGATTAACGGAAGGTATTGTGCTGGCCACAACAGATTTTTATATATTTGGAATCTAAGTAAAATTACGAATTCAACGATATGTTTGACGAAATAAATTACAAAAACGTAAAAGAAAATTATGAATAATTAACCTGCTAAGCCATGATATCAGGCAAGCTGTGAAAACAATTTTGATAATAATGAGTATTAGTTATGTTAATTGTTTAAATGGTAAGTTATTTTTGTAAGATCTACATTTTAGTACAAAAAAATGATCAATTTGTTTTTCAGTGTCACCGGAGAAAATGCTATTTTTCTTTCGTTGCTTTGTACACCTCTGGAAAAATTAAGTGTATCTTTTCTTTGCTTTATAATAGACTATTTAAATAACTGTTAATCCTTTTATCAGTAAGATAATCTCCCTCTAAATTAGGACATATCTCGTCATTATTATAAGTAAATCCATTATATCTTCCAACATACCATACATAACCTGCAGCTGAAATATGTTTTATATGTTCTTTTGTTCGAGAAATGGAATACCTTCGTTACGTCAGCTGCATTTGCTTTCGACTGCATACATCTAATAGTTTATTGAACTTACTGCATTTATAATCAAAGCGCTACACGTATGTCTTAGATGTCATTTAGATATAGCGCGTAAAACAATACACAAGCAGTTCCCAGAACTTGTTTTTTATGCTTCACTCCATTAACTGAGAAGATTTACAATTGCATATTACAACTATCAACAAAAACGTGAATATATCTGATGCGTTACTTACAACTTCCTTATTTGAAATTGAAATAAATTATTTTCTCACAAAACGACGATCCCAGAGATTATCTTCTACAACTTAATTAAAATGTTATAAAAAATTGTTTTTATAATTGGTTTTATAAAGAGGTTCTCAGATTCTAAGAAGATCGATAAATAGATCAGTAGTTTTGTTTCGACAGTTATTTGAACTATAGATTGTAGAATAACAACTAAATTATAGGTTACTAGTCACAAAATTACGTATAATTTATGTTTGAAGTGTCTTACTGTTGACCAGAAAAACCATCACCAAAATATATTGTATTAATAAAATATCTACAGTATTTTTACCTCTCGCTAAGAGAGGTATTGGATTCATACTAAAAATCGCATATCCAGATTTTATTGAATAAGCACGTTTTAAGGTCCCTACAATCCGATTTTTACATTTTTACGATGATGTCTGTGTGTATGTGTGTGTGTGGATGTATGTGTGTGTACGATGATGTCTGTGTGTGTGTGTATGTGTGTGTGTGTGCATGTGTGTATGTGGGAAGTTGGAAGGACGATTACTCAAAAACTATAAGACTTTATATTTGTTTAACTACGTATTTCCCAATCGGACATATATGGGAAGATCTGAAAAGGTTTTGGTAACAACTGGACAACCGGAAGTAGAAGATTCTTGAAAAAATATCTTCTAAATATTATTTTTTGGAATTTTTTCTTGGAATTCTATGTGGTTTATTTTCCTCGACAAGTAAACACTCCTGGTGACAAATTAACTACGTGAATTTAGAAAATCTTGAAATTTTTAATGAAAAATTCTGACATTTGATATCTATGTATATAATTACTAATTATCATTCTGAAACGGGCCCCCACATTATTTGCTTGTCAAGGCCAACAACGTAACATGTCGGTTCGCACCCTATACTTATGTAACCAAAAAAGGAAGTGGCGAGAGGTATTGTGCTGGCTACAACAGATTTTGTTTTAAAGATGTCCTATCAAGGTTAGCTGTATCATGAATGAATTAACAAATTGGCATACATTTATCACTCTCCTTTGCAAATGTTATAAGCGTGTGTGATAAGGATGGATATAACACGCTTGTCTTTCAAAAATTCATATTGCTTCGACTAAGTTAAGACATTCCACTTTAAAACGATGCTCGTTATTGATAATACTTTCGCTGTAACGTAAGTTTATTTATTAATTCAGATACATTACCTTGATTCATAACTGAATAACGTTATTTTCTGTCAGTGTCACTGACACTTACATTGTGTCAGTATCTTATTTTTCACATATTTGGTTTTACATTTGCCAATAAACTTACCAGTTAACTTATTTTTGAATTTTGAATGCTTTTATTGTAACATATATTTTTATAATAATAAAATAACAGTAGCATCTTATGTACCCTCATGAAAACTAAGCAAACGATACTACTAAATTTATCAGAATGGGCGGAGCAAAAATCTGAATACATACAATTCGTAGATGACCTTGATCGTACATCTTTCAAAATTTTTATCTTCCTAATGCGCCCAGATGACTTAATCCGGTCCTGGCCACACTGTGTATATGAAATAGCTCCAATAAATCTTTCAGTACAGATATTGTATTCACAATACGATTAATTTAATCTTTATATATTGAAGGATATACAGAAATCCAATGTACGTCAGTGTTAAAAATTTATTTCTATGCTGATCACATGATTTTTCTTTTATCAGAGAATCAATGTTTGATTTGCAGCCATTCCATCGTAAATTTTTATTTGCTTCCACCCAGCTCAGCGAGTTTCGATGCAGATTAAGAGACTTTTATTTTTGATTCAAACCGAGGCATTAACGAACAAACTACATAATCTACGCTTTACGTTAGTTATGAAATGGGCACGTGAAATTTCATGAATTTTATATGGATACGTCGCCTTTAATATCATTTATAATTTCCGCAAATATACAAATTTATACAGTAACCAGCCTGTTCGGAAGTTTTTAAATTTCAAATTGAAACGTTTGATTTTATTATTCTGTTTGTGTATTAACAATTAATTAAATTCTTGCAAATTGATATAGCTGTATGAAACTATTTTAATTAAATTTATACAATATTGAAATATGGCTAAACAAATGAGACAAAGACATGATATAGTGGCATCAATCATAATTATATTTATACATATACAATAATAGTAAATAGCTTGAACAATGTATATATTTAATCAAAATTAAATTTAATATAAAATTGAAATTGTCTACTAAATATTTTAAAAAATTTAATGCGAACAACACAATACCTCTCGCCATTTAATTTTTATAAATTAAATACATACACATACCTATGGGATCTCGTGGCTGCGTGTCTGAGTGTTTGGTCACGAATCTGGGGAACCGGATTCAATCCCTATCAACACCAAATATTTCGAATATTATAGGGCACACAATTGACCCTTATAGTGCAATCTCCACGCCAGAAATAAGTGCCCGTGAGGCAACGCTTGGTAAATGCCCGCATGATACAAATATGCCGAAATCTGTGCACAAAGCAGATTAGCACTCGAGTTTCACAGCTTGACTTGATATTCAAGTTACTTGACTAGACTTGAAATCAAGTCAATCTCAAGTCAAGTAATAGTAGCCGAAAATCAAGCCAAGTCAAGTAGTTAAATTTCAAGGACTTGAAAAATCAAGTAGTTATTTTTCAAGTACTTGAAAAAATCAAGTAATTATTTTCTTAGTTACCAGAAAAAGTTCTTCAAGACAACATTCCATTTTCATATAGTTCCTTATGTTTTATAACAATATCAATAATATACCTTGAAATATAAACTTTTATTCATAAAAATAAATCATACATTCAAATTTAAAAATTAAAAAAAAAGATTTGAAAGTATATATGAATTAACGAACTATTTATAGTATATGTATTATGATGGACCTTAAAAGGGGACAAGTCGAATTTTAACTGGACCATCCCCTAAAATGGTTCCAAATAAAACAAATTATACTGACAAAGATTCCGCTTAATTTTAATATTTGTCCGTGCCTAAATGCACTTGATTTTTTCCCATTTAAATAATATGGCAAATTTTGGAACTTTATTTTTCTCCGAGATATTAAGAGGTTTAAAAAACCCATTCATTAATGGAATATATACTAGAATGAGTCGAGTCCCAATTATTATTCTTATTTCAAATGGACTATAGCTTTTTGGGCTTTTGTGCGATAGTTTAACCATCTACAGTTAACGTAATAATAATGATTAGGACTTCAAATTTTGTTGACATATTCTCGGGTTATTCTAGTATATATACCAATATTGAGTGAATTTTTTAAACCTCTGCACAGATTTTAACTTGCAGTAGTGAATCAGCACAGCATATGGCACACCACGCCGTACCACACACAGTTAGGTTATGATTCTACTGATTCGCGCGTTTTCGTACATAATCGGTTCGTTATCAAGTAGCTTGAATTTGCTTGATCAAGTCAAGTAGTATCGATAGAAAATCAAGTCAAGTCAAGTAATGAATTTTTGAAAAGCTTGATTTTCAAGTCAAGTCAAGTAATTTACAAAAATATCAAGCTACTTGACTTGATAGAACCCTAGTATAATATTTTTTTCCAGAGAACATAATATAAAATCTGTTGTGGCCAGCACAATACCTCTCGCCACTTCCTTTTTTTGGTTACATAAGTATAGGGCGCGAACGGTAATATTACATTTTTGGGCTTGACAAGCAAATGTGTGGGCCCGTTTCAGAATGATAATTAGTAATTATGTACATAGATGTCAAATGTTAGAATTTTTCATTAAAAATTTCAAGATTTTCTAAATTTACGTAGTTAATTTATCACCAGGAGTTTAAAGTTTACTTGTATGCCTTAGATATTTAACATTTAATTCTGCTCCACATGGAATTGGAAAATCACTAAATTTAGAATGAGAAATTATGATATTTGACATCTATATACATAATTACTAGCTATCATTCTGACATGGGCCCCCATATCTGCTTGTCAAGGCCAACAAAATCATATGACTGCTCGCTCCCTATTGTATTTAACATTTCTTGTATACCTACACTCTACACCAAAAATTCTACTTACGCATATATCTATTCCATATATATTTAGATTGTTTAATTTTAAATTCATTTTTGATGAAGAAATTTTGTCCTCTTCTAATTTTTCGAAATGTTTCCAATTCTATTAATACATTAAGAAATAATATAATGTATGTACTTCCCAGAAAAAGTCTTCAGTAATGTCTTCGGATTTCTGACACTGACATTATCTGTCAGTTACAAACAAATTAAATTTTCAACTATTTTCCATGGCCACTCTTTCGGCTGTAAAATTTATTATAACAGATTATTTTACATACTATATTTCTTCTATCTCTAAATCTATAGAATATATTGTAAAATATTTAAATGTATCAGAAAGAGAATTTATTTTTCTTTAATATTATCAAGAAAAAATTTCAAAAAATATTATTTAAAAGATTTTTTTTCAAGAATCTTCTACTTCCGGTTGTCCAATTGTTACCAAAACCTTTTCAGATCTTCCCATGAATGTCCGATTGGGAAATACGTAGTTAAAAAATTTAAAGTCTTATAGTTTTTGAGTAACCGTCCTTCAAACATCCCACACACACACACACATACACACACACATCCACACACACACACACACACACACACACACACACACACACAGACATCATCGTAAAAATAATAAAATCGGATTGTAGGGACCTTAAAACGTGCTTATTCAATAAAATCTGGATATGCGATTTTTAGCATGAATGCAATACCTCTCTTAGCGAGAGGTAATAACATCTTAAATAATGGTATATTCATTGCTGGCGTGGAGAGTGCACCATAGGGATCAATTTTGTGCCATTTAAAATACGAAATATTTTGCGTCGGTCGAGATTGAACCCAGTTCCCTAGATTCCTAACCAGACACTCAGGCACGCGGCCACGAGACATCATACATAACATCCTGTGTATATCGAATATTTTTCAAATTCAAAATGTATCAGCCTTTTATAAAAGTAGAAGTGAATCTATTTATCATTCATTGTCTCCAGAACTACCTACAATTCATCCTGAATAGTAAATGTAAAATGGCACTTTTCGGCTTTGATAGTAATATAATATTCCACATCCCCACATTAACTTACAGGCGTAACAGATATGAATAGGACACCTCCATTAGGCTTTGAATTTAGGTCCTCCGATTCATAAGTTATCACCTTTTCCTTTCAACCGAACTGACCTCATCCATATTATATCCTCCGAGTACAATATATGTGTGAAACCCTTCCAACAAAGGTTCCTAAATTTGGGGTTATATGTCAACGGTTTCTTATAATGCTCCATCACCTTCTCAACAAAATTCTATCATACATCACAGTGTTCAATACCTCTTTGTTGCACTATATCATTTATCGTTGGCATTTGACATGCCATGTGGGCATTGTGCTAAAAAATGTGAAAAATCGAGGTCCGGCTCACCCGAAAAATAAATTCCAAGGTATTTTAAAATTTGTCGCGTGAAGAGAACGCAATATTGCAAAAATAATTTCGATTTCTTTTGCTTTTCATTGCGGAGAGAACCTTTTCAACAGTAACAATTCGGAATTTTTCATTTTCTTTGGCTTGTGAAAAGATGAAGTAATGTTTCTGTTATTACTTTTTGCTCTTTATTGTTCTCGAAATGAATAGATTCAATAACTCCAGAGGAAATATATTTTCTCTGAGTTCTATATTGTACATCAATAGAAAGACTTCATATAAAAACTCACAATTCACTAAGCGTTTCTATACAATTTCTTTAATACAATAATAAATCATTTCTGTTAACGATTTAATAATACTTATATACTGATATAATAGTCTTAAATACTAAAATTGAAAAGTTTTAGAATATATTTTAATATAGATCTACATTAAAAACTGTTATGGGCTTCAAGTAAAGTATCACTTCCGGTTTATCAATTTTAGTCAAAATCTAATATGTTGTTCCCCTTGATATAAAAGTCTTAAATACTAACATTGAAAAGTTTTGGATTATATTTCAATATAGTTCTTCATTAATAACTGTTATGGGCTTCAAGTAAAGTATCACTTCCGGTTTATCAATTTTAGTCAAATTCTAATATGTTGTTTCTCTTGATATAAAAGTCTTAAATACTAACATTGAAAAGTTTTGGAATATATTTTAATATAGTTCTTCATTAAAAACTGTCATGAGCTTCAAGTAAAGTATCACTTCCGGTTTATCAATTTTAGTTAAAATCTAATATATTGTTTTCCTTGATATAATAGTCTTAAATACTAACATTGAAAAGTTTTGGATTATATTTTAATATAGTTCTACATTAAAAACTGTTATGGGCTTCAATTAAAGTATCACTTCCGGTTTATCAATTTTAGTCAAATTCTAATATGTTGTTTCCCTTGATATAAAAGTCTTAAATACTAACATTGAAAAGTTTTGGATTATATTTTAATATAGTTCTACATTAAAAACTGTTATGGGCTTCAAGTAAAGTATCACTTCCGGTTTATCAATTTTAGTCAAAATCTAATATGTTGTTTCCCTTGATATAAAAGTCTTAAATACTAACATTGAAAAGTTTTGGATTATATTTTAATATAGTTCTACATTAAAAACTGTTATGGGCTTCAAGTAAAGTATCACTTCCGGTTTATCAATTTTAGTCAAAATCTAATATGTTGTTTCCCTTGATATAAAAGTCTTAAATACTAACATTGAAAAGTTTTGGATTATATTTTAATATAGTTCTACATTAAAAACTGTTATGGGCTTCAAGTAAAGTATCACTTCCGGTTTATCAATTTTAGTTAAAATCTAATATTTTATTTCCCTTGATATAAAAATCTTAAATACTAACATTGAAAAGTTTTGGATTATATTTCAATATAGTTCTTCATTAAAAACTGTTATGGGCTTCAAGTAAAGTATCACTTCCGGTATCAATTTTAGTTAAAATCTAATATGTTGTTTCCCTTGATATAAAAGTCTTAAATACTAACATTGAAAAGTTTTGGATTATATTTTAATATAGTTCTACATTAAAAACTGTTATGGGCTTCAATTAAAGTATCACTTCCGGTTTATCAATTTTAGTCAAATTCTAATATGTTGTTTCCCTTGATATAAAAGTCTTAAATACTAACATTGAAAAGTTTTGGATTATATTTTAATATAGTTCTACATTAAAAACTGTTATGGGCTTCAAGTAAAGTATCACTTCCGGTTTATCAATTTTAGTCAAATTCTAATATGTTGTTTCCCTTTATATAAAAGTCTTAAATACTAACATTGAAAAGTTTTGGATTATATTTTAATATAGTTCTACATTAAAAACTGTTATGGGCTTCAAGTAAAGTATCACTTCCGGTTTATCAATTTTAGTCAAATTCTAATACGTTGTTTCCCTTGATATAAAAGTCTTAAATACTAACATTGAAAAGTTTTGGAATATATTTTAATATAGTTCTACTTTAAAACCTGTTATGGACTTCAAGTAAAGTATCACTTCCGGTTTATCAATTTTAGTTAAAATCTAATATGTTGTTTCCCTTGATATAATAGTCTTAAATACTAACATTGAAAAGTTTTGGATTATATTTTAATATAGTTCTACATTAAAAACTGTTATGGGCTTCAAGTAAAGTATCACTTCCGGTTTATCAATTTTAGTCAAATTCTAATACGTTGTTTCCCTTTATATAAAAGTCTTAAATACTAACATTGAAAAGTTTTGGATTATATTTTAATATAGTTCTACATTAAAAACTGTTATGGGCTTCAAGTAAAGTATCACTTCCGGTTTATCAATTTTAGTCAAATTCTAATACGTTGTTTCCCTTGATATAAAAGTCTTAAATACTAACATTGAAAAGTTTTGGAATATATTTTAATATAGTTCTACTTTAAAACCTGTTATGGACTTCAAGTAAAGTATCACTTCCGGTTTATCAATTTTAGTTAAAATCTAATATGTTGTTTCCCTTGATATAATAGTCTTAAATACTAACATTGAAAAGTTTTGGATTATATTTTAATATAGTTCTACATTAAAAACTGTTATGGGCTTCAAGTAAAGTATCACTTCCGGTTTATCAATTTTAGTCAAAATCTAATATGTTGTTTCCCTTGATATAAAAGTCTTAAATACTAAAATTGAAAAATTTTGGATTATATTTTAATATAGTTCTTCATTAAAAACTGTAATGGGCTTCAAGTAAAGTATCACTTCCGGTTTATCAATTTTAGTCAAAATCTAATATGTTGTTCCCTTTGATATAAAAGTCTTAAATACTAACATTGAAAAGTTTTGGATTATATTTTAATATAGTTCTTTATTAAAAACTGTTACGGGTTTCAAGTAAAGTATCACTTCCGGTTTATCAAGTTAAGTCAAAATCTAGTATGTTGTTCCCCTTGATATAAAAGTCTTAAATACTAAAATTGAAAAGTTTTGGATTATATTTTAATATAGTTCTTCATTAAAAACTGTTTTGGGCTTCAAGTAAAGTATCACTTCCGTGTATCAATTTAAGAGTTATCGGCAGAAAAATGGTCAAGCACACAGACATCATTGTAAAAACGTGCTGTGCGGCCCCTAATTCGTGCTTATTCACTAAAAACTCACTATCGAATTTTTGGACCGAAAGCATTACCTACCTAAACACATATCCCTGACTACAAGTTGTCATCTAGATATGCTGCGGACTTTACACCATGTTTCCCAACAAAAATTACAGTAAAAAGAAGAGTTCATTAGAATGAAATAGTTATATATTTCGCTCTCTGTCTTACAAAAAATAAATATTTGTTGAGTGAGTGTCCAATCCTGTATTGTATTACTCTATGGTTCCATAGATATGCACACGTACGGACTTAACACCTTTGTTCCCAATAAAAACTACAGTAAAAAGAAGAATTAATTAGAAAGAAATAGTTGTATATTCTCCTTTCTGTCTTTAAAAAAATAAATATTTGCGAGTGAGTGTTCCATCCTGCCCTTGTTATTCTATGTCATGCTGTCTGTGTCTTACAATATATTTATCTCTGTCACACAATATGCACCCGCCGTTTAGTAATTGACGAAGGGGGAACACTTTTAGGTAAAAATTGAAAATTTTAATTTTGTTTTTTTTTCTTATTTACAATACCTTCCTTCAAAGTGTAAAGGTAACAGGTACAAATATTTATCAACAATACCTCTCGCTAATTACAAATGGCGATAAAACACACACATACATACATTCATACACACATACATATACACTAAAATAACAGGACCTCCCGCCAACTAATTAAAGTGTCACAGTAGATTTTTCACCAACAATACCTCCCGTTAATTATAAATGACGATAAAACACACACGCGTACATGCATATACACATACATACACTAAAGTAGCGGTACCTCCCGCCAACTACACAATTAAAGTGTAAAGGTGACAGTAGATATTTCCACCAACAATACCTCCCGCTAATTACAAATGGCGATAAAACACACACATATATACATCTACACATACATACAGATTTTTTTTTAAAAGATGTCCGATCAAGGTCATCTGTATTATGAACGAATCCTTTGCAAAAGCTATAAGCGTGTGCGATAAGGATGGATATAACACGCTTATCTTTCAAAAATTCATATTCCTTCGATTAAGTTAAGACATTCCACTTTAAAACAATGCGTGTTATTGATAATACTTTCGCTGTAACGTAAGTTTATTTATTAATTCAGATACATTACCTTGATTCATAGCCGTACGAATGACGTTATTTTCTGTCACTGACACATTGTGTCAGTATCTTATTTTTCACATATATTTGGTTTTACATTTGCTAATAAACTTACCAGTTGAATTATTTTCGAATTTTGAATGCCTTTATATATTGTAACATATATTTGTATAATAATAAAATAACATTAGTATCTTATGTGTACCCTCTTAAAAACTAAGCAAACGACACTACTGAATTTGTCAGAATGGGCGAAACAAAAATCTGATACTATCTGATATTTGGCATTGGGCTCGTATATAGTGAAAATGATTAGGCGGAAGACTTACGTTATCAAATTGAAAAGAACCTTATAAAATGAAATATAACTTGTAGAAATTAGTGGGTCTTATTTAATTTTAAAAGATGAAGAAAAAAGTACTAGTATTAAGTAATGTATATATTAATAATATTTACAATTATTTCTATGTCAATTGTTATTCCTTTTACGGAATATAAAATTATTTGAAATAATTGTAGTTTATTTTCGTACCATACGTTGGCACTACTGAGAATGATCAGGTTGTGTCAAATAATTTTATATTCCGTAAAAGGAATAAGAATTGACTTAGAAATAATTATAAATTAATTAATATATACGTTTCTTTAATACTAGTATATATTTTTTCTTTTTTAAAATAAATAATAACTAATAATTACTACAAGTTATATTTCTTTTTATAAGGTTTTTCAGATTGATGACGTGAGTCCTCGATATGCGATTTTTAGCACGATCCCTACACCTCCCTTACCAAGGGTAGCGGGAGGTAAAAATGGCATTTACATCTCTTTAAATATAAATAATTCAATTATATTTCACAATGCACGTTTATTGTGCTGTTTTTGTACTGTTTAGAACAATTGGGTTCTCCAAAAAATGCAACCAAAAAATTGTTAATTGTTTCCATGTTTATTAAATAAAATTGATATTGAATGAATACAGTAGTAATTAATAAAATTCGAATTTGATTCTCTTTTGTTCCGCTTTATTTCTGTTCATTCCCTGGATAATTGTTTTATGTATATTTTCATGATTTATGTTCAATTTTGTGCTATTTAATTTAAATGCATTTTGATTTATTTCAAATAACTATTATCTTCATAATATTAAATGGAAAATGCGATAAAAATATAATTGCATATGCTATGATTAATTATTGTCGTTGCTTATTGCGGAAATTATGATGAAATTATTCATATTATTTCATTTATATGTTTATATTCTTTTTGAATAAATTATTATTTATGTGGTACAGTAACCTAATGCAAATTACAAACATAAAAAGTTGTTTTCTATGTAAATAAGTTTTCTTTCCTTGATTTCATAAAATCTTATGTAAGCAAGAATGCTTTGTGTTTGAGCTTACAAGAAATAAGATAAAGAAGATACAAAAACTACAAGCTTGTTTTATACCAAACGTAGCATTTTAGCTGAATAGCAAATGTCTCTATATCAGGATTGATTCTTTTTGTCATACTTGATTTGAAATCTTCATTCTTGTGGTAGTCTTTGATTAGAATTGTAACTCTAACTAAAGGGCGGTATAGGAGGAAGTCCTAGAATTAATTATACATTTAAAGGGAGTTGTTACCACCGACCCAAATTCGATTAAATGCAAGAATATGTCATTTTTATGACTTATATACAAATCAGTAACAGATTTAATACGTTGACCGCCGAAATGATAATAAGTTTTGACATTTCTGAAGCCAGCCTTTTTAGGTAAAAAAGTCGCTAAGAGAGGTATAGGATTCATGCTAAAAATCGCATATCCAGATTTTATTGAATAAGCACGTTTTAAGGTCCCTACAATCCGATTTTAACATTTTTACGATGATTTTTATGTGTGTGGATGTGTGTGTATGTGTGTGTGTGTGTGTGTGTGTGTGTGTGTGTGTGTATGTATGTGTATATGTGTGTGGGATGTTGGAAGGACGATTACTCAAAAACTGTATGACTATATTTGTTTAACTACGTATTTCTCAATCGAACATTCATAGGAAGATCTGAAAAGTTTTTGGTAACAATTGGACAACCGGAAGTAGAAGATTCTTTCTTCTTGGTTATTATTAAAGAAAATTCTCTATTTGATACATTTAAATATCTTATTATATATACTATAGATTTAGAGATAAAAGAAATATATAAAATAATCTGTGGTAATAAATTTTACAGCCGAAACAATGCCAAGGAAAATAGTTGAAAATTTAAAATGTTTGTAACTGACAGATAAATGTCAGTGTCAGAAATCCGGGGACATTACTGAAGATTTTTTCTAGGAAGTACATACATTATATTATTTCTTATTGTATTAATAGTTAAATATTTAAAATTATAGGTATATTACACATACCCTTTAGAAATACTGTTAATGCCAACAATGAATTGGAATCATCTCGAAAAATTAGAAGAGTAGGACAAAATTTCTTCATAGAATGAATTTATATATAAAAAATATAAATGTAAAGAATAGATATAAGCGAGAATACAGCTCGAAGGAACACACTAACAGATATTTTGTGTTATAACCAATTTGTACTCGTAACATTGTATACTTTTTATTTGTTAGCTTTCTGTATTTAATTTTTTTTGTAATAATCTCCTAATGGTAATTATTTATTATTATATAATTATTGCTGGGCTACGCTGTTCGTTATTCTGTAACATTTTTATTATTCTTTGTCCTCCAGCATTGAGGATAGATTAATAAAATCCGAAACGTTTGCAACAAGGAGTATATTATTTTATTTCCTTCACTTTATCCATCATCCGTCGATATTCTTCTACTCATTAGACATTTGGATACGAACTATACATCGAGTTAATTATAGTATTAATAAGCATATTCAATAGGCTTTCCTGAAACTACAGTATTGTCCATTCAAAAAAATTCCAAAAACATATGTTACATATGTTATGAGTTAAAATACACCTCCACGAATGTTTTATTTAGTTGTTTTTGATAACTGTCTTTCATTCTTTGTTATGTCAAAACATATTCAACAGAAAAATATAAAATATGCAGGTGTTCAAATTCGTACATTTGAAAGATATTATGCATATAACTTCTGTAATGTATAAATTACATATCTTTCTGCGAAATGTGCACTATAGATAGCTCTATTATATTGTCTGTGTAAATGGACAAGAAACAAATGAAATTCTTGGCTCATGTTGTAGACTTGTGTCTATGAGTCATTTCTACTGTTCAAATGCTAGACAAGAATTTAATTTATTTCCGGTGTATTTTATTTGCATTTTAGAACCGTATGGTACATACAAGTTATTAATATGCATTTTCGATAAAAGAATGTGAAGCCTGTTTTACATTAGTCTTTTTTTGTCATTATTAAGAATAAAATTATGGAATAAATTTACCAATTTCTAGACAACTGTTTACATTTATCAGTTTTACCTTCCGTCACATTTAGGTAAGGAAGGTATTGTTTTTGATCAAAAAATTCGGTAGTGAGTTTTTAATGAGTAGGTAAGTACGTTTTACGGTTCCTACAATACGATTTTACTATTTTTGCAATCATGTATGTGTGTGTGTGTGTGTGTGTGTGTGTGTGTGTGTGTGTGTGTGTTGTGTATGTGTGTGTGTGTGTGTGTGTGTGTGTGTGTGTGCGTGTGTGTATGTGACAATAATTTCGGCCGCGATAACTCCAATACTACAATTCCAAAAATTACAATTTAAGTTGTAATGATGTTAAGTTTTATTAAATAAAATGTCAAATACAGTACTTACAGCAGTAATTTACAGTAAAAGCAATAGCTGGTACTACAAGCATTGTTATGAGAAAGCTGTTTTGAAAATGCCAAATTTCATTATTTAATTTCACCAATATGTTTAAAGATTTTTTTAATAGCATGACATCTCACAGCCCACATAATGTCATGGAAACCAATTGAAAAATAAAAAATGTTTGTAACTGGCAGATAAATGTCAGTGTCAAAAATCCAGAGATATTACTGAAGTTTTTTTCTGGGAAATACATACATTATATTATTTCTTAATGTATTAATAGTTATATATTTAAAATTATAGGTATATTACACATACACTTCAGAAATACTGTTAATCCCGACAATGAATTGGAAACATCTCGAAAAATTAGAAGATTAGGACAAAATATCTTCATAGAAAGAATTTAAATTTTAAAAATCTAAATATAAAGAATAGATATAAGCGCGAATACATCCCGAAGGAAGACAATATTTAAATATTATAAACACAAGATGAAAATGAAGATGGTCTCCACTCCGCAACGTAAAATACAGAAAAAATGTACCTCATCGAAATAATGAGTAATGAAAGAAAAATGTACTTGGAGAATCTCTTAATTATTGATCTGTGACTATTATGGATGTGAAATCAATATGTTATTTAGATACAATATGTATGAAAAAATAACATGTAAAATAAGATATGTAAGAATAGATGCACATATCCAAATATATACATTTTAGACCGCCCAAAATTAATGTTTTTACTAGAAGAATATGAAGAAAAAGTAACAAGAACGTTGCTCGAATTGAAAATCCCTGTTACCAACCTTAAATGTATATATGGTAAACTGTACTTTGTAATTTATTGTACATAATTTATGGTAAAATATCCTATAGATTTTGTAAATATATGTGAAAATTGTTTTGTGTTGAGACATGCTCTTATTGAATAATAAAGAAGTTTATACGTCATAGACATATATGAATATATTATTTTATTTCTAAAAATATTCTTTGCTTTATGTATACAGCCAGGTAAAATATACGGCGAGAGGTTATGTGCTGGCCACATCAGATTTTTTTAAATATTACATATTAAATAGTACATAATTTATAATATTCCATTTATTATTTGCAGGAAAGTGTTTATTTAACACGCACATTTTCTTTATTTCTTGAGAGGGAGGCTGTGCCTACCTTGCATCCTTTGACCAGCCGCCACTGGTTCTAGCAGAAATTTTGATATACCTTTAGACGTCCCGTATCCTGTATGTATCAATTTATAGCTTTTGTTACTGTTTCTAAAGCAGTACTTAACTTATATTCATTCAGCATCTCTTCATTCAATACTCTTCCTCCTCTTCGTGCATCTTACAGAATCCTCTTTCATATCGGCAGGTGATCTCGACTTGAAGCAAAGGTCGAGGTCGTTTGGAAGCCACTGGTCGGCGATGTTGCCACACCTCCGGCGAAGTGGAAGAACTTTCAGTTCTGTTTCTGTTCTCAAGTCTCTAGGCCGTGGTTGGTTAGCTTAGCTGTAGATGTAACTCTCGGTGATCGTGATTCCAACCGGTTATCGGGACAGCGTTCGGTTTCATTCGGTTTATAGCTCAAAGACGGTGAACGGGAGATGGAGAATGAAAGGGACGGAGACGTAATTACGGAGAGGATAGTTGAGGAGGTTTTCTACAAATGAGAATAGAAATATTGGAATGGTTTTCACGACACTATACTTTATTTTGGTCAAGATGTTATTAATATATCGGTACCTATTAAGTTTAAATACTTCTGCCGTCTGAATGGTCAAAACAGAAACAGAGTTCATAATAAAAACTAGAGACTCTGGACCATAGGTACCCTAAATAGACAACAATAAAAAAAAAACAATTATTGTGTTAACAATGACTACGTTTATCTCGTACTAGTTTATCCACTTAAATACTAACCCGCTTGAGTTAAGCGGGTTAAACGTGTGAGATAAACACGTTAGTTTAGCGCTAAGTGAAGTAACTTAAATAATGGGTTGAGTTAACTAACCTACTTGAAATTTTACGAGATAAACGGTTATGGCTATGGATTAACCTCAATAAAAATTTAAAAACTTGTAAATAATTATTAAAAATATATTACCACACTCAAAACTTCTAAAAACTGTTTGTTTCGAGGTTTGCTTCAAGATCGTGAGGGTTTTGTTATTATTATTATAGTAAGTCATTCGTAAAATTTTCAATCTGTCCTTGTTTAACAGCAGTGGATAAACGCTAATTATCCTGTAGTCACTTTAAAACATGCGATATAAACGAGCTGGAGTTAAGAGTTAGTTTTAAGTCACTAGACTTTTAAACGGGTTATGTCACTGCGAGATAAATGTAGTCTATAACTCGAAATCTCAGCCAAAAACAACATATAGTAACAAGGAACAATTGTATAAATTCAGATTTTTGCTCCGCCCATTATGGCAAATTCAGTGTCGTTTGCTTAGTTTTTATGAGGGTACATAAGATACTACTGTTATTTTATTATTATAAAAATCTGTTGTGGCCAGCACAATACCTCTCGCCACTGTCTTTTTTTGATTACATAAGTATAGGTCGCGAACAGTCATGTTTCATTGTTGGCCTTGACAAGCAGACGTTGGGGCCCGTTTCAGAATGATAATTATTAATTATGTACATAAATGTCAGAACTTTTCATTAAAAATTTCAAGATTTTCTAAATTCACGTAGTTAATTTGTCATCAGGAGTGTGGAATTTACTTGTCGAGGAAAATAAACCACATGGAATTGGAAAATCATTAAATTTAGAATGAGAAATTATGATATATGACATCTATGTACATAATTACTAGCTATAATTCTGACATGGGCTCCCATATCTGCTTGTCAAGGCCAACAAAGTCACATGACTGCTCGCGCCCTAATGTATTTAACATTTCTTGTATACTTACAGTCTACACCAAAAATTCTACTTATATGTATTCCATATATTTAGATTTTTTAAATTATTCCATATATTTAGATTTTTTAAATTTAAAGTCATTCTATGAAGAAATTTTGTCCAACCTTTCTTTCTCGAGATGATTCCAAATCATTGTCAGAAATAACAGTATATATGAAGGGTATGTGTAATATACCTATAAATATTTAACTATTAATGCATTTAGAAATAATATAATGTATGTACTTACCAGAAAAAGTGTTTAGTAATGTCTCCGGATTTCTGACACTGACATTTATCTGTCAGTTACAAACAATTTCAATTTTCATGGCATTCTTTCGGCTGTCAAATTTATTACAACAGATTATTTTATATATTATACTTCTTTTATCTCTAAATCTATGGAATATATAATAAAATATTTAAATGTATCAGATAGAGAATTTAATTTTCTTTAATATTACCACGAAAAATTTTCAAAAAATAATATTTAGAAGATTTTTTTTCAAGAATCTTCTACTTTCGGTTGTCCAATTATTACCAAAACCTTTTCAGATCTTCCCATGAATGTCCGATTGGGAAATACGTTGTTAAACAAATTTTAAGTCTTATAGTTTTTGAGTAACCGTCCTTCCAACATCCCACACACACACATACACACACACACACATCCACACACACACACACACACACAGACATCATCGTAAAAATGTTAAAATCGGATTGTAGGGACCTTAAAACGTGCTTATTCAATAAAATCTGGATATGCGATTTTTAGCATGAATCCAATACCTCTCTTAGCGAGAGGTAAAAATATATATTACAGTAAAATCATTCAAAATTCAAAAATAAGTCAACTGGTAAGTTTATAAGCAAATGTAAAACCAAGAATGTCAAAAATAAGATAATGACACAACGTCAGTGTCAGTGACTCTGACAGAAAATAACGTTATTCGTACGGCTATGAATCAAGGTAATGTATCTGAATTAATAAATAAACTTACGTTACAGCGAAAGTATTATCAACAAGGAACATCGTTTTAAAGTGGAATGTCCGAACTTAGTCGAAACAATATGAATTTTTGAAAGACAAGCGTGTTATATCCATCCTTCTCGTACACGCTTGTAGCCTTTGCAAAGGAAAGAGATAAATGTATGCCAATTTGTTAATTCGTTTATAATACAGATGACCTTGATCGGACATCTTTAAAACAAATACTGTACAGAGAGTTTATTTTATCAGTAAATATAGAGTACTTTCATTACCATAGTTACAAAATAACAGCAATATATTGAAGCGTTTATTTTATGAGTAAAAACATAGGGAATAGTTGTCAGACTCGTGAAACTGTCACATTTCAAAATGGTTTTTTATAAAATTGCAGATTATAACAGGTATAATTCAAATATAACTCTAAGACAAGTTTCAAATGTATCTGCTGCTACATTTAATAATCGATCCAGACCCTGCCCAGCACCAATTCGAAAAATCTATAATAATTATAGCTTGCAGCAAATGATTTTTACCTCTTGCAGAGGTATTGGATTTATGATAAAAATCTCAAATCCAGATTTTAGTGAATAAGCACGTTTTAAGGTCCCTAGAATCCGATTATATCATTTTTACTATATCTGTGTGTGTGTGTGTGTGTGTGTGTGTGTGTGTGAATGTGTGTGTGTGGATTGTTGTGTGTGTGTGAGGTCATTGGAGGTACGATTTCTCAAATTCTATAAGACTAAAAACCTGTGTAACTACGGATACCTTAATCTAACAATAATGGAAAGAGTTGAAGGTTCTGGTAACAATTGGATAACCGAAAGTGGTAGTTTCTAAAAAAAAAATCCAAATATTATTTTTTGAATTTTTTTTACTTTAAATAACAAAGATAATTAAATTCCCAATTTGACACATTTAATTTTTTTATTATATCTCGTATAGGTTTGCCTGTGTATAGCACTGTTTAGTTACGATGACTACGAAGTGTATATGAATAAGTAAAATGCGTTTAAAGGGGGTTGCTAACGATGAACACTGTCTCTGAATACAAAAATGTACGAAATATCAAAATTAAACAATATTTAGCTTAAACACTGTTTAAATTTTTCTGTTTTCTGAATGGGCGTGTAAGTCTTCAACTATCAAAAATATAACAAATAGAAAATAATAATTTGTAAGAGTAAGCTTGAGAGATGATGAAGTTATGAAATGAACAACTTACGTTCAAATTGAAACATAAGTAATGACCTACACATTTTCTTTTGATTAGTTTCTTTCATTCGTGGATTGGGTTCTAAAACTCGGATGAGGCAGCATTTCAGACAAAAAGTGATAATTATAGCAATTTTAGTTGATTCGTTATCTTCTATTTCATGAAAGATTGGCAATTTTTTATTTGTAACATCCTTATATCTTTATTTCTTCAATTATGTTCACATTGTCAAAAAATTATAAAACCTACACAAATGGTTAGAAACTTCTATAAACTTCTTTCGGCTACTTTAAATATAGACTTAAAATTTGAAAAAAACTGTGCGCAAAATGACAGGTGATAATAGCTCGATCGGCATTTTAAGGATCATCTTCATCTTCTTGTCCGGACTTAACTTCCACCCAAACCCTTCACTTAGAGAATAATATATTCTTTAAGTTATAATAACGTAAAATGTAAATAAATCAAATTTGACTGTTAAATCTTCAAATGAGGCTAAAAAAACTCATTATTGATTTTTTTGACCAAAAACAATACCTTCCTTATCTAAACGTGACAGAAGGTAAAAAAGAATATTAAATTATGCGAGAGCTGTTTTTCCAAACTAAAAACTAAACTCAATTTGTTAAAAAGTAAAAACAAACTTCTGCGGCAGCTTGGAATTTCAGATCCGAATCTATAAATTTTAATGCTTTCAGATACTTCTTTCAATTTTAATTTCAAATTTCAAAACAACTTGGATATAAAACTTATAAAATGAATAAATATTTCAAGATATGTAAAGGTAATCTGTATAACACATAAATATTTATTCAAAATTTATTTTCTTCTAATATTTCACTAATTCAAATCACATTTATTTCCGGAAAGATTGTAAGTTATTGTCTTCTTCCACCCACATGTGGCGCCTATGAAATTGAAGCAGAAGTCCTCAAACTTTTACATATTTGAAAATACAATAAGAATTATTGAATCACCTTGAGATACCACATGTCATATTTTTTCAATATAGATATTTTTTCAGAATCGAATTCTACGAACGTAAAATCTAATAACACAATATACTATTTTTCTCATTATCGAATGACATGTTTTCGAAAATTTTAATCATAGTACCATCTGGAAAACCATAAATAATGCAAAGAGCAATAAATTTCAATTATTTTTTTGGTTCAACATCTTCTTGGGCAGTTTTTACTTCCTTGTACGTAAGTAAAGGAAGTATTGTAATCGCGAAAAATTTCGGTTTTCAGATTTCAGCGGAAATATCCATTTTGATCATCCTTGAATCCATTTTGACTAATTTCGTCGTGACGTCTGTACGTACGTACGTACGTATCTCGCATAACTCAAAAACGGTAAGCCGTAGAAAGTTGAAATTTTGTATTTAGGACTCCTATAACATCTAGTTGTGCACCTCCCTTTCTGGTTATTACACAATTTCCAGAAGTGGCACTTTACATGAAGCCTATAATAGATTTTAATGAAAAACTGTTTTAAAATATAATCCAAAACTTTTCAAATTTGGTATACAAGACTTTTATGTCAATCGAAATAACATAATAGATTTTGGTTAAAATAGGTTCACCGAAAGTGGTACATTACTTGAAGTTGTTTACAGTTTTTCTTGAATAAAATGATTTTATTTTGATTTTAGAAATAAATGCTTCAAATACAAGTTTTAGAGAATTAATTTCTGCGTCTAGCACATCAAGTATTATTAAATTAGCCCTTTGTATAAGCGAGATATGTAAATTTAAAAATTATATACTTTTTTGTTTTTGTAGTAAAGCTTGCTATGGATTAGGACAAAAACATTAAAAAATGGTCATGTCAAATTACGTTAAATACGTGCAATTTTATGATTCTTACAATAACAAATATTATATTTTTATTGTGAAATTAGTCATATTCATTGTTGTAATTAAATATTCCTTTGTTGTAATCAAAACTCTCTTTAAAAAGAACCGGGTTACATTATGGTCGCTATATATCTTACTGTTTTGAAGTTAAAATTAATATTTTGTAATTTATTTATTAAAAAAATATGTATAGTTTAATAATCGTACAAGGAAGTCGTGTGGTGTCCACATCAGATTTTTTTTTTGGTTTTTTGACTTATGCGGTTTGCAAAATAGGTGATTCAGTTTTAGTTATTTGTATATCAAAGCTGTGAAATATCTCTTTAACGCGTACTAAGAGAAATATTCTCACCGAGGCCCCTTGCAGCCGGGGTAGGACAACACTTTATCATTGATGATGATGACACATTAAATATAAACCTTGTTGAATTTAACATTTCTCAAAATAAAAGACCCTTTACCCCAAACAGTTTGTTAATTTGAGTTTCTGCTGTATTTTAATGTTGATCTTATCTGCCAAAGTTTGAAAACTTCTGGTGTAAAGTCAATGTTTGTGTCTGACTCAAGCGCCAGCAGACACAATGTGTGGTCAACTCAGACTTACATTAGAAAAGTCTCACGCCCGATGCGTATAAATAACTCCCACCCGATCAAAGAGCAATAAAACACCCCCGTAGAATGTGGTTTTTAATCTTTTACATGCACTGGAAGGGTTTACGAACTATATAATGATAAAGTTTATGAAGGCATGATCGTGGAGACATAAACGGATATTTTATGGAATTTGCAGAGAGTTTGGGAATTTAATGAACAGTTAAAGATCGTTAGGTTATTCGAGTTTTAAAACTACATTATCGTTATCTTTGTAAAGTGACAATTTACAAATCTTGGGCAACAGACGCATTGAAATAATTATTACGTTTGATTATTTACATTGAAAACTCTCTGACAATGTATTTTATATTTTTTATGACAGTATAATTTCTTTTAGAAACATCTAATAAAGACCTTGTCAAGATAAAAAGGATATCTATAGAAATATGTCTGATATGAAACAGTGGCACGCGAAAATCTAGTTAAAGAAAGAAAATGAAATGATATGTTTTGTTAAAATGAAACGTATGCAAATAATTCTATTTTTAGATCCTTTTAGTCTAATATAACATCAAATAAAATGATATTTTCTTCGATTACTTTTCTTTTTACCTTCCATCACTTCTAGGTTACGAAGGTATTGTCTTTGGTCAAAAACTTCGATGATTAAATAAGCACGTTCTAGGGTCTTTACAATACGATTTTACTATTTTTACGATGATGTCTGTATGTGTGTGTGGACGTGTGCGTGTATGTGTGTGTATGTTCGTGTGTGACCGCAGTTTCGGCCGCGATATCTCCAATACTAGAATTATAAAAATTACAATTCATGCGTATTCCTCTTCCTTACAACCATATGCAGACTTGATTAGATTTTGGTTATAATTGGTCAACCGGAAGTATCCTCATTTCTTGAAAAACTCAGTTAAATATTATTATAACTTAAAGAATATATTATTCTCTACACGATTTGATTGCATTTTATATTTCATATTCAACAGATATATAGTTAAAAAATTATAAAGATAATAAATTTCATAAATCAGCCAGTTCTGCTAACTTAACCATGGAAACTGCTGATACATTCAGGTAATTCAAATTGACAGATGTCAGTATAAATGAAAAATAAATGAATGAAAGAATAAGGGAAATAACTCTAGGGTTAGACGTTTCTAGAAAGATATATGAGAGACGATTACATTGGTTTGAACATGTCATGAGGATGAATATATTGGAAGAAAAATGAATAGTTTAGTAATAGAAGGTGGAAGAAACATAGGAAGAAGACCAAATATAAGATGAAAGGACTGTATTTCGGAAAACTTGAGAGAAAAGGAACTGAATGAGGACGACACGCAAAACAAAAATGAGTGGAAGAAGAAAATAAAAATAGCGATCCCTAACAAATTACCGATTACATTGGTTTGAACATGTCATGAGGATGAATATATTGGAAGAAAAATGAATAGTTTAGTAATAGAAGGTGGAAGAAACATAGGAAGAAGACCAAATATAAGATGGAAGGACTGTATTTCGGAAAACTTGTGAGAAAAGAAGAAATGAGGACGACACGCAAAACAAAAAGGAGTGGAAGAAGAAAATAAAAATAGCGACTCCTAACAAATGGAAAAAACTAAAGAAGAAGAAGAAGATGTCAGTGTCAAGTGCAATTTTATGTATAGGGCGCGTGCAGTGACGTGACTTTGCCGACTTTGGCAAGCAGATATGGGGATCCGTATCAAAATGACAGCAATTAATTATGTCCATAACTGACAAGTGTCATAATTTTTCATTAAAAATTTCATGATTTTTTTATTTCATGTGGTTTGTTTGTTATCAGGAGTATGGAATTCAGTTACTAAGAAAGGGAATAATAAAATATCAAAAATTTAGAATCTTTGCAAGAAAATTTATGTGTGGAGTTTGTACATAATACACAGGATTGACGGAAGGTATTGTGCTGGCTACATCAGATTTTTATTTCATTCATTCTTCTTTTGGTTTAATTCTATTTATCGTTTTTAAGCGCCCAGTTGTACCAATCAACATCTTATTTAAACGAATCGTTTTCACAACAAAAACATTCCATTCCTTAGCAATGAAAACATCTCCCGAGTCTTTCAAGTTCCTCTGCCCCTCCGCTATTTCCGGCGTGTTCCGGTGCGGTAGCCGGCAGCGCTTGCCGCTTCTTACTTCATTGGTCTTCACACTCGACGTGTTCGCATCCGGAGCCCCAGCGCTCTGCCCCCTAACCGCTTACGCGGCTACCGCTGCAAGCTCGGTGATAAAACTCCGGGTTAATGAATTGACCCACTGGATAGGAAAGAAGATAGAAAAGGAAGTGAGGAGGAATTAGTGAGTTGGGTAGCAAAGAGGAGAGGGTATGAGTACGGTAGGAAGTTTATTTTGGTGTATGTAACATAAAAATCGGGTCACGCGAAATAGTTATTAATTCACTGTTTTACTTAGTATGTGTATATTTTTCGGTTGCAATTTTTCTAAACATAATTATTTGCACGATCAGGTTTTTTTACACTTTACCGATAGGGTTTCCAAGGCAGTAAGTTTGTTTACAAATTACTGATCAGTAAGTGATGTGACTGACCGGTACGTGATGTGACTACCGATATGGAGGCGGTGAAAATTACATAAATAAAAAATCTGATGTGGCCAGCACATAACCTCTCGCCGTATATTTTACCTGGCTGTATGCATAAAGCAAAGATTATTTTTATAAATACAAATAATATATTCATATAAATCTATGACGTATAAACTTCTTTATTATTCAATAATAGCATGTCTCAACATGAAGATATTTTACCATAAATTATGTTACAATAAATTACAAAGTAGAGTTTACCATATATAAATATTAGGCTGGTAACAGCAATTTTCAATTCGAACAACTTTGTTTACTTTCTCTTCATATTCTTCTAGTAAAAACATTAATTTTGGGCGGTCTAAAATGTATATATCTGGATTGTGCATCTATTCTTATATATCTTCTTTTACATTTTATTTTTTCATACTTGTTATATCTAAATAACCTTAATTCCCTTTAATAAAGTGACGGATAGATTGCACTCCGATTTTGTCAATATTTACAACTTACTTGAGAAGAATTTGATAGCTTTTTCGCAATTCAAAGTTACTCTAGTCTACAGTACTGGTGTACATTGTCCCATAATGTTTGAAACAAATTTAAGTCCTTCAACCTAGACTTGTCATCTCCATAATAGTCACAGATCAAGAACTAAGGGATTATCCAAGTACATTTTTAATTCATTACTCATTATTTCTGACACTGACATTTATCTGTCAGTTACAAATAATTTAAATTATCAACTATTTTTCATGGCATTCTTTCGGCTGTCAAATTTATTACAATAGATTATTTTATATATTATACTTCTTTTATCTCTAAATCTATGGAATATATAATAAAATATTTAAATGTATCAGATAGAGAATTTAATTTTCTTTAATATTACCACGAAAAATTTTCAAAAAATATTATTTAGAAGATTTTTTTTCAAGAATCTTCTACTTCCGGTTGTCCAATTATTACCAAAACCTTTTCAGATCTTCCCATGAATGTCCGATTGGGAAATACGTTGTTAAACAAATTTTAAGTCTTATAGTTTTTGAGTAACCGTCCTTCCAACATCCTACATACATACACACATACATCCACACACACACACACACAGACATCATCGTAAAAATGTTAAAATCGGATTGTAGGGACCTTAAAACGTGCTTATTCAATAAAATCTGGATATGCGATTTTTAGCATGAATCCAATACCTCTCTTAGCGAGAGGTAAAAATAAATGTACAATTTTTAATGCTTTAACGATAACAAAACAACGATCATAGCTTACTTAAAAATGACAACTAATTTTTTTAAAATGTCAAAATAATTTTTAAATAATTCTAAATTTTAATTTGTTATTATTTGAACGATCGTGCAAAAAATATAATAAGCATTGCGGGCATTAAGTGCTTCTTACCGGTATCGGATGTATTGGAGATGTCGACTTCGTCTCGATCTCCAAACTAATCCTCAACCGGTAAGGTGCACTTACTGCCTTTAATACTTAAATAACTATAATATAACCAAAGTCAATGCACAATACTCGCGTCAGTACAACAAATAGCGTTTATCCATTCTCTATAGCTTTTATCCATAAATAACTTATTTATAATTACTTCATAATTTTCTCTGGATTAACCGGAAGTGACATTAACTTTCATATTTCAAATATTAGTTAATTAATCTGTTGTGGCCAGCACAATACCTCTCGCCGCTTTCGTTATTGGTTACATAAGTATAGAGCGCGAGCAGTCATGTGACCCTGTTGGCCTTAACAAGAAGATATGAAGGCCCGCGTCAAAATGATAACTAGTAATTATGTACATAAATGTCAAATATCACAATTTTTCATTCAACATTTCAAGATTTTCTAAGTTCATGTGTTTAATTTGTCACATTTGTATGGAATATACTTGTTTAGGAAAATAAACCACATGGATTTGGAAAATCACGAAATTTAGAATGAAATTTTTTGATATGTAACATCAATGTAGATAATTCCAACACAGGCCCCCATATCTGCTTGTCAAGGCCAATGAAATCGCATGACTGCTCGCGCCCTAATGTATTTAACATTTCTTGTATACCTACACTCTACACCAAAAATTCTACTCATATCTATTCTTTATATTTCGATTTTTTTAAATTTTAAATTGATTCTATGAATTTTTTTGTCCTATTCTTTAATTTTTACAATAAGAAATAATATATGTATGTACTTCCCAGAAAAAGATCATTTTACATATTATATTTCTTTTATCTCTAAATCTATAGAAGATATAATAAAATATTCAAATGTATCAGATAGAATATTTAATTTTCTTTAATATTTGCAATAACAAAATTTTTTTGAAAAATAATATTTACAAGATGTTTTTCAAGAATCTGTTACTTCCGGTTGTCCAATTGTTACCCAAACCTTTTAAACTCTTCCCTTTAATTTCCAATTGGGAAATACGTAGTTAAACATATATTAAGTCTTATAGTTTTTGAGGAATCGTCCTCCAGCATTCACACACACACACACACACACACACACACACACACACACACACACACACACACACACTAATACCTCTTTTAGCAAGAGGTAAATTATCATTTCTTTAACACAGCCTACTTCATATGGCTTGCCAGGTTAATTAATCATAATTTTCTCTTGCGTTTTTGTAATTTATTTCTTCAACAAAAATGTACTTGAATTAAATCGTTGAATTCGTAATTTTACTAATAAAATCATATAGAGTGTCCCAGTTTAATTATGAATGTTAATGTCATTTCCGGTTAAACCGGAACCGCTACAATCGTGCCTAATACTATGAATTGTGACCCCCTAAGCCTAGTTTACAAATTTATCAAGAAAATACGAAAATAATTATAAATAAAAAAGTTATTTAAAGTGACTCATTTTTCAGTGTCACCTGTATAGCGTTCATCCATTAGCGTTTAATTTTTGTATATAACAAATCAATTTTTTTATAAAATATACCTATATACTTTATTATATACATACATAAACAGCAAACAAATCCCATTTAATGCGTTAGCATAAACCCGAAAATAATATTAATAACAACAATAAGAGTTCATCTGCCTTACTTCACTCTCTTACCAACATTCTTACTAACCATACATCTTCATTTCTCTCATTTAATGTATAATTCACTATAATACCAATAATCATATTCATCCTGTGTATATTCTAAAATGTTATTGTCTTATAAAATTAACATTCTGTCCCTTGTTTCCGATAGAAAGTCATTTGAATTCTCTCTGAAACTTTTTTAATGTCAGAACCATAACCTTCAAATCGATCGGTTGTTATGAAGTCAAGTTCAGTTCCTCCGACTGTAAAATTAAAAGTAATTTACTGTGAAGGGAAAGTTCGTTGACTTTAAGAACATTAACCTTCGAATTACATTCGAAATGAAATGTTTACTTTAAACATAAATTTAATCTTAATGTTTGGTGTCTTGATCTCCTTATAAAACATAAGAAGTATTTAGGGAACAAGATTTCAAACTTTCCTTTCAAAGTATGATAAATTACCGTCTAGAATCTAACAGTAAATTGAATTTAGGAGTATTTTATCATGTTGAATCATTATCAGGTATTTATTATTATTAAGTATGGTGCAATCATTCTTACAATTTTTTACTACATTCTTTCCTTATCTTACATTGCTCTAAAAAAAATTAAATACAGTAGGCTCCATATATTAATCCTGGGCCCTTATTCTTGAGCGTTCGTAAATACATTCGTATTCGTATTCGCTTTTGTTTTCATGTTAGTAGTGATAGTAGTCTGTGTTTCAAAAATAATATTATATATGTCAGTGTCAGTGTCAATTGTATTGTCACATTTATTCAGATCACTTACAAGTTAAGAGTTCACTTTTATCATATATTTATTAACGATTAATAAATTATTTTTTTTAACTTGTAAATGATGTGAATACATGCTGCAATACAGTTGACACTGACAATGGCATATCCAATATTGTTTTTGAAACACAGACTACTGTGACTACTAACATGAAAACAAACGCGAATACGAATACGAACGAAATGACGAACGCTTAAGAATACGGGCCCTGTTGTTCATTATAAATCTTCATTTTTACCTTCCGTCATCTTTAGGTAAGGAAGGTATTGTCTTTGGTCAAAAATTTCAATGATGAGTTTTTAGTGAATAAACACGTTTTAGGGTCCATATAATACCATTTTACCATTTCTACGATAATTTCTGTATATATGTGTGTATGTATGTATATGTGTTGTGTGTGTGTGTGTGTGTTTCGGATCGCATAATTTCAATACCATAATTCCAAAAATTATATTTTTTCGTATTCCTCAAGTTTACATCCAGGAGAAGAGGTGATTAGATGTTGGTTATAATTGGTCAACCGGAAGTACCCTCATTTGAAGGTTTTTACAGTTTTTCTTGAAAAAACGCAGTTAAATATCATTTATTGACATTTAATGTTATTATAACTTAAAGAATGTATTATTCTCTATACATGACATGACATGTTCAATTAATATAATCGTTTCTCTTGTATCTTTCTAGAAACTTCTAACACTAGAGTTATTTCCTTTATTCTTTCATTCCTTACCGTATATTTCCGTGTCTTCCCCAGCATCTATCTCATATATTCATCTCTGCCACATTCATTTACTTTTCATTGATACTGACATCTGTCAATTTAAATTATCTGAATATGTTAGCAGTTTCCATGGTTAGCATAGCTGGCTGATTTATAAAATTTAATATCTTTATAATTCTTGAACTCTATATCTGTTGAATATGAAGTATAAAATGCAATCAAATCGTATAGAATAATATATTCTTTAAGCATCCAGAAGTTTATTTATTCTTGTAGGTGGTACTTCAATAAATAAATATCACTTTGCAAATAATTTTACTAAAAAATAAAATTTAATATAGTAATTAATTGAATATACTGTCAGTTTCCATTACCTTCAGTTTTATAAATAATACTAACATAAATATTGTATTATTTACTGTTGGCACTAAAAAAAATAGCACGTGTCTGTTATCATATATTCGCCCGTACATTTTGTTAAAATGATAAATTTAGGCTATTAATTGTAATCTAAAAATTTATTTTTTCTTGCTGTTATATATTTTTTCTGAGGGGACGATTGCATTTGGGGTTGGGCTCGTACAAAACTTTTTCAAGGGGTATCAAAAATAAATTCTTATAATAACTTGTTTATTTATTGAAAGAAACAATACAAGTAAAATTTAACGACTGATTGACTGTACTATTCAAGTAGAAGCATTCGTTAACATGGGTTTACCATTATTTGGATTTTGGCGTAAAAGTTATTTCGCCTGGTAAGCCATACCTCCCGGACTTACCCTAACAAATCATAATGATGCATTTATTCATTTTTTGTTTTTATGAACAAGAAAAGGTGAAAAATTGCCAATTTATATACAGAATCCACCGTAGAGGGCGAATATTAAAGTTCTGATTCCGTCGATAGCTTAAAAGTTTCTAGACTGACAATATGTTTTCAGGTAGACTGAGTTTATTAAGTTCCATCATAATTTTATCACAGTCTGGAGGAGTTATGAAACATTTAGACTGATTTTGAATATTGTAATTGTGTTTTATTGAATACAGAGTTTTATTGTCTTTAAGTTTGTTAAATTTAAACAAAACATATTTACGTTCGAATATTACAAACGTATTTAATATCAAAATGAGAATAAATGAGATGAATTTGATTATATTGTACACCTACACTTTTCGTTGTTATTCATTAACTCGATATTATAAATGAAAATATTTTGTTTGAATAATGGAATATACTCAGGGTTTAATAAGCCAAAGGATTATTATTTTCATTATAATTAATGGTATAAAAGCGCACATCAAATGTAAATAAAACAGGACTATTTATCAATATTATTAGAGTTTTTCCCATAGTTTTACGTATTGTAAAAGCGATATCGATTTAAAAAAAATTAAATGCGCTATACTAGATATAAAATGAGGTGTTGCAAAAAATATAGTATTGGATTCATGCTAAAAATCGCATATCCAGATTTTAAAGCACGTTTTAAGGTCCTTACAATCCGTTTTTAATATTTTTACGGTGATGTCTGTGTGTGTATATATGTTTGTGTGTGTAGGTGTGTATATGTGTGTGTGTGGATGTATGTGTATGTTGGAAGGACGACTTCCCAAAAACTATAAGAATTAATATCTATTTATCTACGTATTTTCCAATCGGACAGTAATGGGAAGAGTTGAAAAGATTTTGGTAACAACCGGTAGTAGCAGATTCTTGAAAAATTTCTTCTAAATATTATTTTTTGAATTTTTTTTCTTGCAAATATAAAAAAATATCTATCTGACACATTTAAATATTTTATTATATCTTCTATAGATTTGGAAATAAAAGAAATATAATATATAAAATAATATGTTGTAATAAATCTTACAGCCGAAATAATTCAGTCAGTATCATATATATATATATATATATATATATATATATATATATATATATATATATATATATATATATATATATATATATATATATATTATTTCTTATTGTATTAAGAGTAAGACAAAATTTCTTCACAGAATGAATTTAAATTTAAAAATCTAAACATAAAGAATACCTTAGATATAAGTAAATAATAGAAAATAGGGCGTGAGCAGTCATGTGACTTTCTATATGTGGCCGTATCAGAATGATAGCTAGTAATTATGTACGTAGATGTCAAATATCATAATTTTTCATTCTAAATTACATAGAAATCACAAGCTAACGTATTTGATTTTCCAATTCCATGTGGTTTATTTTCAAACAAGTAAATTCCTCACTCCTGGTGACAAATTAACAACGTGAACTTGAAAATTTTTAAAATTTTAATGCAAGATTATGATATTTGACATCTATATACATAATTACTAGCTATCATTCTG
The DNA here is from genome assembly GCA_951394225.1 of Harpalus rufipes. Classification (NCBI taxonomy): domain Eukaryota; kingdom Metazoa; phylum Arthropoda; class Insecta; order Coleoptera; family Carabidae; genus Harpalus; species Harpalus rufipes. Next base: position 3,891,359 of record OX596277.1, read on the forward strand.
ACACGGCACCCAATATCTGCTTGTCAAGGCCAACAAAGTCACATGACTGCTCGTGCGCCATTGAATTTAACATTTCTTGTATACCTACACTCTACATCATCTATTCTTTATATTTAGATTTTTTACTTTTAAATTCATTCTATGAATAAATTTTGTCCTACTCTTCAAATTTTACGAAATGTTGGAATTGACAGTATTTTTGAAGGGTATATGTAATGTACCAATAATTTTAAATATTTAACTATTAATACAATAAGAAATAAATATAATGTATAATTCGTTTCCATGACGTTATTTGGGCTGTGAGATTTATTACAACAGATTATTATAAACTTATATTTCTTTATATCTAAATCTATATAATATATAATAAAATATTTATATGTATCGGATACAGAATTTAGTCTTCTTTAATACTAGTAAGATTTTCAAAAAATAACATTTAGAATATTTTTTTAAGAATCTGTTACTTCCGGTTGTCTAATTATTACCAATACCTTTTCAGCTCTTCCCAGTAATGACCGATTGAGAAATACGTAGTTAAACAGATATTAAGTATTACACACACATATCCATACACACACAGACATTATCGTAAATATATTAAAATCAGATTGTAGGGACCTTAAAACGTCATTGATAAAGTTTTCAATCGGAAAGAGAAGAGAGATGTATGAATGCGATTATGAATATGGATGAGGAGGAAGAAATGTGTTTGTACAGGAATATGTGACGAAGGATGGTTGTTGCCTGAGTAACTATGTATTATTGTGAATCGGATGCGGTTTTTCGCTAACAAAAATCAGTCATTTTAATATATAAGGAGTTTCTCCCTAGAGTTTTATTTCTATCATGATTTTGACATCAAAGAGCACAATTTTTTACTCTCAGTGGTGAAAAAGGTTTATATAAATATTTTGATTTGAAGCATTACATAAATATTGTAAAATAATTTCTTTAGGAAACGGTTCAAGATCAGTTGATTGGATCTGAAGTTTATCCAAGAGTAAGTTCCTGGCATAAAAAGTTAAATGAACTTTCCCGAATATTCAAATGACTTTCTTTATTCCAGAAACAAAAGAAATGTTAATGTTCCCTTGAAATAAATGTCAGTTGTAAAAATTCTCCGTAGTTTCCGTAATTTAAATAATTGTTAAAGACACAAATTTCTCCTATTTACAAGTCTGGTATGGGTCTGCGGTCTTCCTAGAGCTTCTGTGGAAAAACTCGTTAAAGACTGGAATCCAATTAGTTCTGTACCACAATGGGTAATTTTATTGTGTCTAGTCACATAAATTTTATTTTTTTGTCATAAAAAATAAATATCTCATTCCGTTTTAAGTTATTCATTACTTCCTATGCATATTTTCTCGAGAATTCTAAAGGGTGTATTTCTCAATTAAACCAAGTACACTATACATTTTATATTGGACTATAGTGTTGCAATGAATGTACAGTTGAATGGATAAGAGTTCAAGCGAACGTGTCCGAACAATTAAGCAATGGAATGAACGTGGTCTCAATGGATAAATGGATGCTCACTGTTCGGTAGATAATCCACATTATTCTGTAGTTCGTCGTTAAATTTATAACAATGAATAAATAATAACATTATACTATACTTGACACTAACACTAACTAATTGTACTCGTAGATAGATGTTTTCAAAATAATTATGAATTAAGATCCAATTTCAAAAACACTGGATGTAACAGAAAAAATACATTAAACTAATATTTCCTAATAACTTTTTTTCGAAATCTCATTTTTTTAGCATTTTTACCCCCTTATAAATTAAGGAGTCGTTTAGGTATTTTCATAGTAATTTGATCCAGTGGCAATAACAATGAAACAATTGTTTTTGACAAATGTGAGTTGTCAACTTTTTCAAATAAATTTTGACAAATAAATCGATTAATAATTATTATAAAAGTTATAACCAGTAAAATTGTCTGCCTTTACGGTTAGCGAGTATACTGACATAGTGCTGACCTATGGTAAAGCACAGGAAAACGCTGCCCAAGCCCATAAAATTTATTTGGAACGTTTTCCAAATCGTCATCTTGCAAATATTCGTATCTTTGTACATTTTTGTCCTATTATTGGTGCATAACTGTTGCAAACTGCACTTGACACTGACATCTTCTTCTTCATCTTCTTTTTTAGCTTCTCCCATTCGTTAGGGGTCGCTATTTTTTAATTTCTTCCACTCATTTCTGTTTTGCGTGTCGTTCTCATTCAGTTCCTTTTCTCACAAGTCTTCTGCAATACACTCCTTCCATCCTATATTTGATCTTCCTCTGTTTCTTCAGCCTTCTATTACTAAGCTATTCATTCTTCTTCCAATATATTCTTCATCTCTCTCTCATGTGGTCTCGTGGCCGTGTGCCTGAGTGTCTGGTCGAGAATCTGGGGACCCCGACCGACGCCAAAAATTACATCGCAATTTAATGGCACAAAATTGACCCCTGTGGCGCACTCTCCACGCCAGCAATGAGTGCCCGTGAGGGGTGGCCTGGTAAGCGCCCACACGGTACAAATATTCCATCATTACCGATATCTGTGTACGAAGCAGATTGGCACACCCAGCAATGGGTAATATGCCGTTATGAAATATTTATTTATTTATCTCTCCTCATGACATGTTCAAATCAATGTAATCATCTCTCTTGTTCTTTCTAGAGACTTCTAACACGAGTTATTTCCCTTGTTCTTTCATTCCTTGCTGTATCTTCCCGTGTTTTCCCCAACATTTGTTTCAACATCGTCATCTCTGCCACATTCATTTTTTTTCATTGATACTGACATCTGTCATTTTAAATTATCTGAATATATTAGCAGTTTCCATGGTTAGCATAGCTGGCTGATTTATAAAATTTAATATCTTTATAATTCATTCTTTAATTCTATATCCATAGAATATGAAATATGAAATGCAATCAATTCGTATAGAGAATAATATATTATTTAAGTTATAATAACGTTAAATGTCAATAAATGATATTTAACTGCGTTTTTCAAAAACTATTAAAATCTTCAAATGAGGTTACTTCCGGTTGACCAATTATAACCAAAATATAATCACCTTTTCTTTTGGATGTAAAGTAAAAAAATATAATTTTTGGAATCGTGGTATTGAAGTTATGCGAGCCGTCACACACACACACACACACACACACACACACACACACACATAATAATATGCGATTTTTAACACATTCCCTATAACTCCCTTACCAAGGGTAGCGCGAGGTAAAAAATAACGTATGTATCTAATAAATAAATAATAAACATATGGTCCCATACTTCTCGAGATATTCATTTTGTAAACAAATGACTGTGAAAAAGAACACTTTTTTATCGGATGTAGAAAATAGTTATTTAAGTATTAAGGGCAGTAAGTGCACCTTACCGGTTGAGAATTAAGTTTAGAGATCGAGACGAAGTCGAGATCTCCAATACATCCGATACCGGTAATTATTATTATATTTTTTGCTAGATCGTCCCAATAATAACAAATTAAAGTTTAGAATTATTTAAAAATTATTTTGACATTTTAAAAAAATTAGTTGTCATTTTTAAGTAAGCTATGATAGTTGTTTTGTTATCGTTAAAGCTTTAAAAATTGTACATTTATTTTTTATTTATGTAATTTTCACCGCTTCCAGATCGGTAGGTGGTTACATCACGTACCGGTCAGTCACATCACTTACTGATCAGTACCACATCACATCACTTACTGATCAGTACCACATCACATCACTTACTGATCATTAATTTGTAAACAAAACTTACTGCCTTGGAAACCCTATCGGTAAAGTTTAAAAAAACCTGATGGTGCAAAAATTAATTTTAAGTAAAAATGAAGTCCCTATCATATAGTTTAACTTATAGAACTTAAAATAGGACAGTTTAGCATGTCCCGAAACGGCACGGTATCACTTTTCCTCTATAGGAAATGCCTTGTCGTGTTCTATATCCCAGAGGTACCCGTCTTACACGGGAGCCCGTTCAGAGAATAAAGAATGAAGTTCACGTTATATTTACATATATGTTACCCCCTTGTACCTGTCATTTATGACGTGATACGGCTTATAAATATAGATGGCTCTGAATACAAAATCGCCCTTATGGAATATTACACGTCAAATAGCGGATCAGGAAAGCTCTCCAAGATGCCACTGCCACCAAAGAATTTGGATAACATGATGGAAAATAAATATTGGGTTTATGCAGTATTAGATAAGATATCGAATGAGATTTTTTGTAATCCATTGTGGGGGTAATGTGTAACGAGATGGAAGGCATTACGGTGTAAAGTTAGTTTAGATTATCCGATAGGTATGGAATGGATCCTAAGGGTTATATAGGATAAGCAAATGTGGCGGATAAAACGAAATATATCACATATAATATGTAGAGAAATTGGATTTTCACATGTAAAATTCAAAATTTATCACAAAAATAAGGTATGTTCGATTAGTATTTCAAAAGTGCAATGAAAATTAAAAAATCTGATGTGGCCAGCACATTACCTTTCGTCTATCCTGTGTAATATGATCCTATATTTCCAGTAATTATTATATTAAATTATTTCATAAACAAACTACACAAATTGCACTTGACACTGACATCTTCTTCTTCTTTAGCTTTTCTCATTCTAGTGCGTAAAGTAAAACCTACCTTGAAGAAAAATTAGCAGGGATACAATGCCCAATAAAATGAACTAATAAGGCGACGTAACCCAATATTAAATGGCGGAATACTTGAATAACATATTTAGTTTTTATAAGTTTAAAATGCAAACTGAGCTGAAATATTATGAGTTTAGACTCGTATATAGGTAGTATCAACGTAAAAAATCTGATGTGGCCAGCACAATACCTTCCGTCAATCTTGTGTATTATGTATAAATTCCACGCATAAATTTTCTTGCAAAAGATTCTAAATTTCCAGTAAAATTATTTCATAAACAAACTATGCAAATTGTATTTGATACTGACCTCTTCTTCTCCTTCTTTAGCTTTTTCCATTCGTTAGGGGTCGCTATATTTTATTTTCTTCTTCCACTCGTTTCTGTTTTGTGTGTCGTCCTCATTCAGTTCCTTTTCTCTCAAACAAGGCTTCAAACACGAACCTGAACCGAACCAAAACCGGAGACAAACCGTAACATATTGGCGAACCCAAATTTGGAACCGAACCTCAAATATATTCTTCAATTGAACCCGAGTCGGGACCGAACCGGGTATTAAAATTCGGGTTCAGAGTTAAGCTTCGGTTAAGGTTATGTTGAGTACGAAACGTAAGCGTTATTGTAATACAGCCAATTATCGACGCCTGTGTTGTCTGTGAAAATTGTGTTCATGTTCTTGTCTTGTTTAAATTTTGGCGCGCATTTTAAATTATTTATATATAAAGATTGTTCAAAAAACACCGCATACGAATCCATTTCTCAAGAAATAAATTAACCTGAACTGAACCGAACCAAGTTCTTGGCGGGTTCGATGCCCTGCTGGCAAGTCTTCAGCATTACATTGCTACCATCTTATCTTTGGGCTTCCTCAGTTTCTTCTACCTTCTATTAGTAACCTATTCATTCTTCATCCAGTATAATCTTCATCTTTCCTCATGACATGTTCAAACCAAAGTAATCGTCTCTCTTGTATCTTTCTAGAAATTTTATCACTCGAGCCATTTCCCTTACCTTTCATTCCTTACCGTGTCTTCCGCAACATATATCTCAATATCTTAGTCTCTGCCACATTCGGAGCAATGCGTCGTGAAAAACTGATTTCCCATGTTAAACGCCTTTGTTCCACTTCCCGTGATACACCCAGTGTTTGCTTGGTTGTTTATAACTAAACCAGCAAATATCTCGTTTAGTTTTACTCTAACCTATTTGATATGTATATACAGGATGTAACAGAAATAAGTACAATAAATTTAACCAGTGGCAGAAGTCATCGTAGCTCGCAGTGACGTCCCCCGAACCACGTTCCATACGCTGGAATGGGCTACTTGCATGATACTAAGATTTTTTTTTTTTTGGAATATATATATAAAATAAAAGACCCCCTATTTTTATTTTTTTCAAAATTTTGTCACTTACGGCTAAAAATAAATATTTTCTTTTTATGACGTCACAATCACGGATGACATACTTCCTAGTTCTGTAGTTTGGGAAGACAGAGACGGAGATAGTAGAACGTTGTCTGATCCTCGATCTTCCCTTCACCTCTCTCATTCACATTAACGAATCAAATGCTAGTGATTGTGTCGTCATCAAGATAGGAGGGATACATTTATGTTAAATTTATTAAATAATAACACGATGTATTTGAAAAATTTATAATGTAAATAATGTAGTTGAGTAACCTAAACTTGAAAAATATAATAATTTTCAAAATCCTCTTGTATGCAAGTAGCCCATTCCGTCGACTGACAATGTATGATTTGTCATAAAAATAAATACAGCTGCTTGTATTTATCAAATTCGAATGCCATAACCTGTAGATTATTGTAAATAATGACGCAAATTTTAGAAGCATTGATGTTTTGCAAACATGGATTCCTGTTATAATTTTGATGACATGTATAAATGAGTTCAACTTTCTGGATGATCATAATAAATTTCTCTTGTGATTGGACATATATCACCACATAACACAACAGTTGTGTTACAGTTTACACTTGTTGAAAATTAAACTCATTTAAACTTGATATGACAAATTCATATTTCATTTGACAAGCAAAGCTCACAAATTGTAACCATTGTTAAAATTTTAAAACTTTTTGCTACATTGGGATTAATGCATCCACAACAATCGTCATATAATAAAAAAAAATCTGATGTGACCAACACAAACCTCCCGCCATTTAATTTTTATTAATTTAAATACATATACCTATGGGGTATCATGGTCGCGTGCCTGAGTGTCTGGTTGCGAATCTGGGGAACCGGATTCAATTGCTACTATATTTCAAATTTTAAATGGTACAAAACTGACCTCTGTGATGCATTCGCCACGCTTAAAATGAGTACCCGTGAGCTAACGCATGGTAAACGCCCGCACAATACAAATATGTTATCATCATTGCCGAAATCTGTGTACAAAGCAGATTTGCACACACAGGAATGGGTAATATGCCGTGATAATATATATATATATATATATATATATATATATATATATATATATATATATATATATTTAAATACATATCTGCATATTTACTAATGCTACAAGTGATATATATATATATATATATATATATATATATATATATATATATATATATATATTCCTTTCCATATAACTATTGTCCTATTTACAATTTTCGTTTTAAAACGTTACTATTATTAATTTAAAATTATGTATATTAAGACCCTTTCTATATAACAATTGTTATATTTACAATTTTCGTTTTAAAAAGTTACTATAATTACAATAATTTTTTTTAAAGATGTCCGATCAAGGTTATTTGTATCATGAACGAATTAACAAAATGGCATACATTTATTTCTCTCCTTTGCAGTCTATAAGCGTGTGCGATAAGGATGGATATAACACGTTTGTCTTTCAAAAATTCATATTGTTTTGACTAAGTTATGACATTCCACTTTAAAACTATGCTCGTTATTGATAATACTTTCGCTGTAACGTAAGCTTATATATTAATTCAGATACAAAACCTTGATTCATAGCCGTACGAATAACGTTATTTTCTGCCAGTATCACTGACACTGACATTGTGTCAGTATCTTATTTTTCATATATTTGGTTTTACAATTGCTAATAAACTTACCAGTTGATTTATTTTTGAATTTTGAACGCTTTTATTATAACATATATTTTTATAATAATAAAATAACAGTAGTATCTTATGTACCCTCATAAAAACTAAGCAAACGACACTACTGAATTTGTCAGAATGGGCGGAGCAAAAATCTGAATTCATACAATTCATAGATTACCTTGATCGGACATTTCAAAAAATTTACTGTAATTTGAAATGATTACTTTTTTGACAGTGACATTTATCTGCCAGTTATATACATTTGAGCTGAACTGAAATGGAGATGTGATTAAAGCATAAGCTCCGAGATGTAATTTTTATGGCCGTTATTTGTTTCAATAGCAAATAAATTTAGTGTTGCACTACTTGATGCCTCATAAATTTCATGAATATTGGAAAAATTATTGTCATTAATGCTATCGTTCATTTTCTTGTTATCTATTTTTAAAACGACATTATTTTTGATCATTTGTAATCAATCAATTCAGTTTATAGAGCAGATTTCATTATATTTGACTTACGAGAGCAATAAACAATCATGAAGTTACGTGCGCAGTGGCACATAGACATAAGTTAGTGAACATTATACAATACGCCCGTGGGAGCTTTAAGTGATTAAATGAGGATCAATCATTCCTGTTATCGATCTTAACATGTCAGATTCACAACCTTTCTCTATATGCTCGATTATCATCTCTCACACGTGGAAGGAAATACACACCTGACGATGGTTGAAAGATTGAAGGAGTTGAAAAGAAATTTTGTGAAACTTGTCCCTGCTCTTGATTTCTTCCTTGCAGTTGCCAATATTTGCAGGAACTTACTTGTTCTTAAACGCGTCCTTAGGGTTTATATTTTCCCAAGAGGCAAAATGTTTTACTTTTTTTATGATTTTGACCCATGCCTGATGGTGAAAAATATTAATTTTTTAATGGTTTCAACAGGACGAAACAGCACGGTTTAAATCCAAAACAATGTGAAAGACAAGTGAAATCTACTCCCAGATCACATTACCAACGATCAGCCAACTACAAAATTTAAAACGTTGGGCGAGAATAAAAAATGGTACTGTGAAACACCACCACTTTAAAATTAGGCTTGGGAAAATGGGTCACATGAATTTTATAGCGTTTAATATTTTAAGAGGCGGCGAAATATTTGAAAGATGTCACTGCTCTCTAATGTCGTCATTTATTATTCTTTTAGGTTTTTACGAGGGGAATAAAGAGTTTAGTGGAAATCACGCATGGTGTTGATAAACTCTTGTTATTAATAGTATGGGTGGGTTATGGAGCGTAGTATAGATTGTAGTTTTAATGTTCTCTAGAATATTTATGTACGATCTGACCAAGTTATGTCCCAATACATTAACGGCAATATATGTGCGCGGCAGATATACAGTCTGTTGTGATCTATAGTGCCTAATGGTTCGCATAACATTTCCTATTCACAAATTCATGCGATACCAACACCTGAGCACAGATCTAGCTATCATTATATCTGTGGCTTAATGCAAGAACAACGTATGTCAATTTAGACTAACATAAGATTGAATATGGATTACATAAAAAACGTATATTAATTTTTAATAAACTGGATTCACCATATTTATTTTGTGTATGATTTTTAAAATGTCGATCAACTTCCACTCTGGTGGAAAGGGACTGCGTAACACGTTCGTAACTTCATACTAAAACGTGCAATGGTATGGTGTTGAAAATTCCAAAAAAAAATCTATTAGATTTTTAGAGAAACTAAATATCTTTATTCTCTCAAATTTTACAAAATAACAAAATCAATACTGACTGCTACGGGACGAATTTCTAATTCCCAATGCATTCAGCGCTTTACTGAAAATTACTTACGAGTATATCGTATCAACTGCGAACTGAATTAGTGTTGTAACGTTTTATTCATATGGACGAAGTGTAAAATTCAAAAGAAATATTATTAATTAAAATAATACGTTTATTAAACGATCAAAATTAGGATGAATATTAAAAAGATAATAAAAGTAACAAATCTGTTGTGGCCAGCACAATACCTTCCGTCAATCCTGTGTATATAATGTATAAATTCCATACATAATTTTTCTTGCAAAAGATTCTAAATTTCCAGTAAAATTATTTCATAAAAAAACTATTCAAATTGCACTTGACACTGACATCTTCTTCTACTTTAACTTTTCCCATTCGTTAGGGGTCGCTATTTTTGCGTGTCGTTATCATTCAGTTCCTTTTCTTTCAAGTCTTCGGCAATACTGTCCTTCCATCTTATCTTTGGTCTTCCTCTGTTTCTTCAACATCCTATTACTAAACTATTCATTCTTGTTCCAATATAATTTTTCATTTCTCCTCATGACATTTTCAAACCAATGTAATCATATTTCTTGTATCTTTCTGGAAACTTGTAATACTAAATTTATTTTCTTACCGTATCTTTCCGTGTTTTCCCCAACATCTACTTCAACATCCTCATCTCTGCCACATTAATTTACTTTTTATTGATACTGACATCTGTCAATTTGAATTATATGAATATATTAATAACTTAGCATAGCTGGCTGAATTATAAAATTTAATTTCTTTAAAATTCTTTAACTCTGTATCTATTGAATATGAAGTATAAAATGTAATCAAATCGTATAGAGAATAATATATTCTTTAAGTTATAATAACGTTAAAAGTCAATAAATCAAATTTAACTGTTAAATCTTCAAATGAGGGTACTTCCGGTTAATCAATTATAACCAAAATCTAATCACTTGTTCTTCTGGATGTAAACTTGAGGAATAGGAAACAATTATAATTTTTGGAATCGTGGTATTGAAGTTATGGGATCCGGAACTTTTGTCACACACACACACACACAGACACATAGACACACAGACATACATGCATACAGACATCGTCGTAAAAATGGTAAAATCGTATTATAGGGACCCTAAAACATGCTTATACACTAAAAACTTATCACTGATTTTTTTAACCAAAGACAATACCTTCCTTACCTAAAGGTGACGGAAGGTAATAGCACTATGATTAAATAATTATAAACAATAAGAATATTATTAAATACTTAAACACTAAGATTATTTATTTAAACAATATTTATATTCTATATCTATATATCAGACTATGTTCGCTGGCTTTGGCGACAGGTTTACATAGCGCGATGTCCTTCTAGAAATTTCTGACGCCACAATGACATTGATTACAAAGGATCAAGGTCATCTGTGTAATTAACACGTTTAGCCGTATCGGTATTTCCGTCGTCGGGATTACATCACCGCTCGGGAATATTCTACCAGCAGCGGTGACCGAATACTCTTTAGTCAGGGGCGCGCGTTACCGTATCGGAATAATTATCTCGACATTCCCATGCAGTAATTTTCTTAGTCTTATGAAAAGTGCTTAAAACTCTTCCTACAAAAATAATAATTCAACTAAAAATAAGTTCAGAAGTGGGAATTGAAAAATTATTGTTCTTACTCTGTTTTTCATGGATGATTATGTATTTCGTTTATAGTCTTGGTTTGCAAATAGGGTAAGTCTCGGAGAGTTGACCCACTTTTCAAAAAAATCTTCAAAAGATCACATATAAAACTTTTTCAAGGGGTATAAAACATTTTTTAGTGATAACTTACTGCAAGAAATAACACAAGTAAAATTTGCCAACTGATTAAATGTACTATCCATGTAGAAACATTCGTTAACATCATTCTACTATTATTTGGATTTTGGAGCAAAAGTCATCTCTTTCCGTCATC
>OX596277.1:3907924-3910424 GCA_951394225.1 Harpalus rufipes
ACATACATACATACATACATACATACATACATACATACATACATACATACATACATACATACATACATACATACATACATACATACATACATACATACATACATACATACATACATACATACATACATACATACATACATACATACATACATACATACATACATACATACATACATACATACATACATACATACATACATACATACATACATACATACATACATACATACATACATACATACATACATACATACATACATACATACATACATACATACATACATACATACATACATACATACATACATACATACATACATACATACATACATACATACATACATACATACATACATACATACATACATACATACATACATACATACATACATACATACATACATACATACATACATACATACATACATACATACATACATACATACATACATACATACATACATACATACATACATACATACATACATACATACATACATACATACATACATACATACATACATACATACATACATACATACATACATACATACATACATACATACATACATACATACATACATACATACATACATACATACATACATACATACATACATACATACATACATACATACATACATACATACATACATACATACATACATACATACATACATACATACATACATACATACATACATACATACATACATACATACATACATACATACATACATACATACATACATACATACATACATACATACATACATACATACATACATACATACATACATACATACATACATACATACATACATACATACATACATACATACATACATACATACATACATACATACATACATACATACATACATACATACATACATACATACATACATACATACATACATACATACATACATACATACATACATACATACATACATACATACATACATACATACATACATACATACATACATACATACATACATACATACATACATACATACATACATACATACATACATACATACATACATACATACATACATACATACATACATACATACATACATACATACATACATACATACATACATACATACATACATACATACATACATACATACATACATACATACATACATACATACATACATACATACATACATACATACATACATACATACATACATACATACATACATACATACATACATACATACATACATACATACATACATACATACATACATACATACATACATACATACATACATACATACATACATACATACATACATACATACATACATACATACATACATACATACATACATACATACATACATACGATACATACATACATACATACATACATACATACATACATACATACATACATACATACATACATACATACATACATACATACATACATACATACATACATACATACATACATACATACATACATACATACATACATACATACATACATACATACATACATACATACATACATACATACATACATACATACATACATACATACATACATACATACATACATACATACATACATACATACATACATACATACATACATACATACATACATACATACATACATACATACATACATACATACATACATACATACATACATACATACATACATACATACATACATACATACATACATACATACATACATACATACATACATACATACATACATACATACATACATACATACATACATACATACATACATACATACATACATACATACATACATACATACATACATACATACATACATACATACATACATACATACATACATACATACATACATACATACATACATACATACATACATACATACATACATACATACATACATACATACATACATACATACATACATACATACATACATACATACATACATACATACATACATACATACATACATACATACATACATACATACATACATACATACATACATACATACATACATACATACATACATACATACATACATACATACATACATACATACATACATACATACATACATACATACATACATACATACATACATACATACATACATACATACATACATACATACATACATACATACATACATACATACATACATACATACATACATACATACATACATACATACATACATACATACATACATACATACATACATACATACATACATACATACATACATACATACATACATACATACATACATACATACATACATACATACATACATACATACATACATACATACATACATACATACATACATACATACATACATACATACATACATACATACATACATACATACATACATACATACATACATACATACATACATACATACATACATACATACATACATACATACATACATACATACATACATACATACATACATACATACATACATACA